>RZOE01000021.1:1060000-1235000 GCA_003992445.1 Leishmania aethiopica
AAGACGCGCATCACACGCACCATTGACAGAGATCATAGGGGGTCACAGCATATTGGCTGCACATACGTATGATGCACGCCCTTGATTGAGGTGAGGGAGCGTGGGGACATCTGATTGGTCAGCCCCCGCTCCGTACGCGCAGGCGGGGAGAGAGAAAGAGCGAGATAGGAGAGAAAAGAGGCGCACGCAGAGAGAGAGAAGCAGGGAAACAGCCAGGCAGAGTACGGAAGTGGTGGGGCAGAGGGTATGCCGCGGAGATACACCACGAGAAGAGAAAGGGGCGCAAGACCTCGTTTTCACTTATGGGCAGCTCAATACAGACCCACCTTTTCGTGCGCACAGCGATCGACTCCGCGACATGCATCGCATCGGAAGAGCGTCCGCTCGCCCTCCGAGACACAAAGACCGGGGATAAGAGGTGAAAGCGAGTGAGCACAGCGCCGCCCTCACCACCCGTCATTATCCCATTCGAGGGGTGCAGTGAGCGAGTACGACAATACAGGACACAAGGGGGAGTAGTATGGCCGCCGCCGCCGCCGCCCCGCTGTGCCCGAGAATGAAAAGCAGGTGATGTGCTGGGCGCTTCTTTGTTTCCTTTGCGTTTGTGTTGCGGTTCGTCTGCGACCCCCGACGGAGACAAGACGGGAGAGCCCCGGCCAAAGACGACGACGAGGGAGGGGGCGGGGGCAAGGAGAGCTGTGCACACAAACACACGCAAAAAAGTCGGTGTGTGTGTGTGTGTGTGTATTTACGCGCGCGATGAAGAAAGCGAGGGGGGCGAAAGGAGGGAGAAGTGGCCTCAGAAAAGGAAAAAAAAAAAGATGAGGGAGATGTGAAAGAGCCCGTTGACAGCCGACTTGTGCCTTCACCTTGCCGCACGTGGCATACACGCTCGCGCACGCACACGCGCCCAGAGACGAGCACCACCCATAGATGCACAGACATTTCTGACGTACGCAAAGAAGAGAGAGACTGGCGTGACAAGTACAGCGACAGTGGTGGTAGAAAGCAGTGTAAGCCGTGGCGCTCAAGAGCACACCGCGTTCATGACGTGACGAAAAGGAGCGAAAAACAGCACAGAGAGAGAGAGAGCTGACAGTGGCACTCCATACCTTTCCAAGGTCCCCGAAAGGCGGCACAAAAAAAAAGACGAACGAGGAAGATGAGCCCGAGTATGCACGCAGGCGCACCGCCCGCTGCATGTGCGCCTGTGCTTATCTGTGCGTGCGTGTGTCGATGAATGACCTCGGTGTGAGGAGGAGGGGACATGCACCCCGTGTGCCTGGCGAGGTGGCAGAATACCGGCGGATGGAAAAGGAAAAGTAAAACGACACAGAAAATGAGGAAAGCTGTGGAATGAAGGAGTCCAGCAAGAACGAGAGAAAGCGGGAGGAGGGGAGGCCCCCAGACGGCATCTGCAGCGGCGCGGTGCTTCGCGCATTCATCGTCGCGAGTCGCTTGCAAGCGAAAACACGAACAGGCAAGCACAGCAGCTACGTCCTCACTCGATGCACGACATCCTCGTCGCCCACGCCTCTTCTCCTCCACCGGCGCCCCTCACGCGAGAGGGGGCAAGAGCGAAGTAACAGAAAAGACGGCACGATATGCGACTCAGTGGTCCCACTAAGCCTCTGGGGTTAAGTCTAAATGGCGCTTCAGCAAGTAGCCGAACCCGCTCAGCGCCACAACCACGGCAGCCACCTGCACATAGGCCATCCACTTCAGAAGCGAGACGGTCCGCTGCAGGTGTTCGATCTCCGCCTGCTGCTCCATCCAGCGATATCGCATCGTCTGAATCTGCGCCTCCCTCGCGGCCGTCAGTAGCGCCTTTTCTTCGCACATCCAGCCACCCGTACTCGCGGGTGCGGGTCCGCGGCCGCCGGCGCGGGAGCCTTCCCACATCGCACGATCCTGGCTCAGCATCGTCATGGCCACATGAGAGGTGCGCGCCATCGTGCGAGTGCTATTGAAGACAAGTAGCGTCACCAGCACCGCCAACACCAGCAACGTGCCATGGAAGACAGAGCCAAGGTCCCCGCCATCGCCACCGCCGCCACCGCCGTCGTCGGCGTTACCATTCGACTCGGCGCCCTCGGCGTCGCCGCCGCCGTCCTCGGTCGGCGCCACCGCGCCACCGCAAAACTCCTCGCTAATCATGTTCACCATTTGCCGATACGCTGATGTCATCTCTTTGATGGCACGCGGCGTTGCTATGTATTGGATCGCGGAAAAGGACATACTCATTTTACGGCAGTTGCCCCAAATGGCGATGGAGCAGTCGCTGTCGGCGCTATCGGCGGTGATCTCGAAGTACGCCTCGGTGCGGAAGGAGCCGCCGGCCGGCACTTCAGGCGTCTGCGACGATATCTGGTACACAAGCATCAGCTTTCCCTCTGGTGTGTTGATGTAGGCGAAACGTTGCGCCTGGTTCAGTGGCGTCGGCGTACCAGCACGCGGCACCTCGACAATAGCGACGAACGACACGAAGCGCGAGCCGCTGCCGTGGTCGACTGCGTAGTCCCACGGGCCGATCTCAAGTTTCGACTCATTGCGCCTGCCGTGGTACTTTCTCAAAAACTCGGTGTTGTCCTGAAACACGTTGTCCCATAGCTTTTGGATGGTGAGGCCCTTCAACAGCATCTGGGGCAGCATAACCTTCTTGTCCTTGCGCGTGGCACTCGAGAACATGTTCTGGGCGATTCTGTTGTTCTTGTACACCTGCTTGCTCAAGAACTTGTCCGCGGTCGTGCCGCTCATCGGTACGAGTGGTTCTGGCATGGCTGATAGACAGGGCCGAAAGCGGACTGTATAAAATTGTGTGTGTGTGTGTGGCGGGGGTTAGCGGAGGGGTGGGAGGCAGCTGAAACAAGATGTGCGTATTGAGACGCAGCACCGACAGAGAGAGAGAGAGCAAGGGATGGCGCACACACACACAAAGGGAGACAAGTCGAAGGTGGCTATTCACACTCGACGTTCTACGAGGTATGCGCGCGTGCCCGTGCTTTGTTTCACCTGTGGGTCGGGAGAAGGGGAGGGGGGGGAGCTGTCGGGTTTCCCACCAAAAGCGGCGCGGCACCAACAATATAAAAGAAAAGCGATATGTTGGCCGACAGAAAAAAAAAAGAACACGTGTGTGCTTGTGAGTGCCCGCAGAGAAGATTAGTTGCTAAGGTGGTCAGCACTGACAAGCTCGTAAAGTGCACAGATAGGCGTACTGCGTGTACGCATATGTATTTATATAAATTTGTGTGTGTATGTGTGCTTCCCGTTCTCCATGTGCGGGCGCAGCAGGTCAAGCGTGTTGCAGAAATGCGGGAAGATGTGGAATCGTTCTTTTCGTTGTTGTTCACTAATACTGTTGCTCGAAGCACCCGGCCTCCCTGTCACACATGCGTGCTCTTCTCTCTGGCGTGGCTCCTGGCGCGCAAGGATAGCGTAGTGTGGAGGACGGCACTCGTGACGATGTCGAAGAGATGAATAGCGACCAAAAGAGAAGGAGGTGCGCATATGCAGTCGTTCGAGAGCGAAGAGCACAACGGAGGAGGTGGAACGATGTGGAAAACATAAACGTGCACGGGCACTGAGGACTCCGGCCGGCCAGACAGCTCGCAGTGTGGCGAGAGGAGTGAGTAAGAAGCAGGGGAAAGGGGAGGAGGCTGTGGCGACAGCCACATCCGAGTGTGACATAGGGAAGAGGGGAGGGGGCAAAGCAAGCAAACATCATACGCATCCGTGCCGCTCGCTGATAGGCGCGTCCTGCTCCGCCTTGCCGTCCACTCGGCCTTTATCATCGCCCCCTCTGCGTTTCGTTGCGAGGCCTGCATCGCATGCTCGTCTACCAAGTAGGCGATTCGTTTGGAAAGCTACAGAAAATGACCTCACGCAACACAGAAAAGATCGACCGTCACGCGTCTTCCCTGCGAGGGTGAGTGAAAGACGGAGGCGGTCAGGAAAGGAACAGGAAAAAAGAAGCGAAAGTTGCAACGCCTGCCTGGCCGCGCATGCCGCTGCAGCCACGCTCACGCGCGCAGATGGGGTGCAGAGCGACGGCTGCGTAAGAAGCGGGAGAGCGAGGAGAGGATGAGGTGGGGACAGTAAGAGAAACCGACGTCAGCCCCCTCCCAACCCCATCCCTGCGCACCTACGCACCCACTTCTGCTGCCGTTGCGGCCTTCAGTGGGTGAGCGCACCGCTTGCTGCTTAGAAGCGCAGGCGCTGGAAGAACCACATGCTGCTGCCGGCGTTGTAGCGCGCCTGGAACACGTGCCTCACCAGCCTCTTCGAGCGCGAGCGCTTCGACGCGTCAGACACGTTGATCTTGCCGCGCAGCTCCTTCGACATGTCCACGTTGTAGCGGGTGGGCAGGAAGTGCTTGTGGTTCACAACGCGCAGGAACACGCCCACCTGCGAGCGGCGCGCGATCGTCTGCTTGCTCATCCCGCGCACGACCTTCTTCGGGTACTTCTTGATGCCAGCAAGCAGCGCGCGGCCGTACGGGCGCTCCTTCGTCACGACGTCAGAGTTCTGCACGATCACCGCCTTGTGGCCGGCGTAGCGGCCAGCCGTCACGATGACCACCTTACCGGGCTTCAGGAACTTCGTCATCTCGTCGACTTGCAAGTTGTGTGTGCCAGTTGGAGACGTGGAGGCTGCACTTGACGGGAGCCGTGAAAGGGGATGAGGGGGCGACTTGACAGAAACAACTTTCTGCACCGCGACGATGGTGTGCACGTGCGTGTTTAGGTTTATGTGTAGGTCATCGAATGGGTGGAGGTATGCCCAGCGCCGGCACACATACGGGCAAGCGGGGAGGGGCGTGGAAGGTGGTGGGCAAGACGGGCGAGAGGCACAGAGAGGCGCAAGGAGAGCAGAGAAAGTGTGTGAGCAATTCGCAAAGCAAGGCGGCACCTGCGCGTCGGCCCGCACACGGAGACAGACCGAGACGCAGGAGGGCGTGTAAGTGGCGTCGGGAGACAAGGTGGGGTTTTCTCGCACACAGAGGAGACCAGCGAGCGGTGCCTTGGTGCGGGGAGCTAGGCGGTCCAACATGCAAGCCTCCTTGGATGCGCATGGGCCGCGAGTCACACACACACACACACCCCATCGAAGAGCGGGGCCGACAGGAGCTGTCGCCTGCCCCGCCCCTCTTCTCCTCCCCTCTCGCAGTCAGCTTTTTCGTCGATTCCCATGCGCTCCTCTTCAAACCCGGCCCACAACTTCGTGCTGCGCGTCTTTCTGCTCCGTTCCCTCGCTGCGGTTGTCGCTCTTATGAAGAGCAGCACGCGTGCGACGGCGGCCGAAGATGCGGCCGAGCAAAAACAAGAGAGGACTCACTTGGTGGAGTGCCTGCGGGCGCGTGTGTGCATGTGTGTGTGTGTGTGTGTGTGTGTGTGTGGCGATGGGTGAGTCGCTGTTAGTGTAGCTCGTGTCCCACGTGAGCAGGGGGAGGGGGAGGGGGAAGGGAGGGGTGCTCGTCTCGCAGTGCGCCAGTCCCACGCAGCCGCACACGCGCGCGCTAATGCAACCATGTGCGCCTTCGCGTGCACACGAGTGTGCCATGCGCTCACTGCAAAGACTTCAGCAGCCGCTTCTCCATAGTGCTGAGCTTCTGCATGGTCGCCTTTTCCTCGTGGAGGACCTGGTCCTTTGCAGTATCGCGCACCTCCTGCAGCACAAGACGAGCTCTCCCCGACAGCGGTGCCGTTTCGATGGAGGATTTTGTGCCCGTCACCTGCACCTTCCTCTCGCCGTTCCGTGGCGGTGACGTCACATTGCCCAATGACGTAGCGGCGGCCGACGCTGTGGGCGCTGACAACAGTTGCGAGGTGTACCACCACACCTGCAGGCAGTCCTGCACCCGCATCGCGCCCATCTTCTTCTGAACAAACCGCAGCGCCGGCACTGCCTCTGCCTCTCGTCCTTCCGCGGCGAAGTGGAGAGCGAGCACGGTGATGTCGAGCAGCTGCTGCGGGTTTCCGAGCAGCGGCAGCATCCTTGTCTGCTCCAGGTTTGCCACGAGACGCTCTTCCTCTGCACTTCCACGCGGCGGCATTCCGCTGAACCGCAGCCCGCACACCATTTGGCCCCACAGGAAGGTGTTTGGCCGCAGGCTCGGCGACCGGGCAACGTCCTGTAGCCGCTCGGCGACACGCGCGCCGGCGGTTTCGATCAGCTGCGCAAACGCCCCCGTCAGATGAGACCACTCCTCCACCGTGAACGCCCACTGCCCAGCGCCTGGCGTTACGGTACCCCGTTGCGCATCCTGCGTTGATGACGCGGAGCCGGTCCACAGCACCGAAGACAGGTGAAAGTACTCCTTTACGCACGGCCAGTACCAGTTCAGCCGGGCGAGGTCAACGAAGAGAGAGCGCGACGTGACAAGCCGCTGCTCCAGTGCCCGCATCGTCTCCAGCAGTAGCGTTGCCGAGACCCCGTCCACAGGGCCCCCAAAGCGACAGAGGGACGCGAGAAACTCCGCCAGAGACGTGGCGGAGTTGATGGAGCGCAAGGAGTCGCTGGGCCGCAGCGGCGGGGTGCACAGCCGCTTGCCAATCTCTGCCAGCACCGCCTGCACCGCTGGATTCTCGTACTGGCGAAGTTCGATGAGGCCGTTGAAGCAGAACACCAGCTGCAGGAGCGTGAGGCGCGTGAGCTCCTCCAGCGTGGGGAAAAACCTCCCGGGCACCAGAGTCCCGTCGCACGGCGCCTTGACGAATCGCTGGCCGTTCACTTGCCCGAGGCTCTTCAGCAACGTCACCTTCGCGGCAGAACTCAGCGCCGTGCCAAGCTCCGGCAGAGCGCGAACGACGCCGTGCACAACGTGGCGGGACTTGACGTGATGGCGGGCCACCACCACCATCACACTCACCTGCTCGAAGCTCGACAGAGAGCGGCCCTTCAGGTGGTCCATCACTGTCATGTAGGGTGCCTTGGCGCCCACACCCATCCTCGACAGAGACGACAAGTAGCGGACGAGCTGGGATGTGTGCACCTCCCCGAGAGTGCTGTGCAGCGGCCCTTGCAGCTGTTCATTGAGCAGTTTCATGAGGACTCGCCGCTCCTCTGCGACTGCGCGCACAACAGACTCACGCAGGCTAGGCTGCGTCTCTGGCGAACTGCTCAAATCCGCCGCCGAAGAGCCGAGACGGCGCTGCTCCTGCTGCTCTTGTTGGTGAAGCATCTGCGAAGCTGGATCGATATAGTGCGCCACGACGAGTTCGTTGAGCACGTGCACGCAGTCCCTTGCCGTGAAGCCGGCGCTGCCGGTCATAATCAGCCCACACAAGGCGCGGTGCTTGCGCGCCGTGTCAGCCAGCGTCAGCGGAGAGCAGCGCTGCAGCACATCCCTGGACTTGAGGGTGGCTTGACCGCCTGCATCGAAGGGCATGCGAAGCGGCGATGCCGCCGCCGCTGTCAACGCGCCGGGCACGTCGGTGGCGCAGGGCGTGTAGACACGCCAGTAGAAGACAGCGGCGGCAACGTTCGCTTGCTCACGCGAGGACAGCTTTCCCGTGAAGCGAAGCAACACCGACGCGGACTTCTCGATGGCGCTCGCAAGCGTGGCGCACAAGTTGAGAACGTGTTCCCGCACCGCGGTGGCTGATGCCGCCGGTTTCGACTTGTCTCCAGAACCCCCGTCAACGCGCCCTGCGCTTTTTGGCATGTTGCTGTCGATGTATTCATCCAGCGCCGCCTCTGGAATCGTGCCGAGTAGCGGCAGCAAACGTCTCTGTGCGTGATGCACGACGGCGGGGTCGTTGCGACCGGCATCGTAGAGAGCTGAAGAGAGGCGGTGCAGTAGTCGTGCGTAAAGGCGCAGACACAGCCCAGCATGCGCCCAGGCTTGACCTCGCACCGAAGTCAGCGAGAGAAGATCTGCGAGCGCGCTGGCGCCACTGGCCAGCTGAGGCACCGTGAAGTGCTGAACATCGGCATTCCCCAAGCCCTGCACAACGGCCAGAAGAAGTGCGTTTTCTGTGAGTCGGAGCGTCGTTAGACGCGTGAGCCACGCGCACAGCTGCGAGACCGACAGTGATGGTACGGTGGTGAGTGCACATGCAAGTAGATCCGGAATAAGAGGACGGCTGGCGTCCAGCAGCATGACCCCATCGGCCGCCTCCGGCGGCGTGTCGGCTGCTGTCTCAGCAGCCTTCCCCATCGAAACAGCCGCGCCGCGGCGTTTCTCAAGGTGGAACGGTATCGCTGGCGCAGAGGATGAGGATGGTGAAGAGGAGGAAGCGTCTTCACTTGAAGCCGACGGCCGCCGCACCGTCAGCACATCGACCAGCGAGATGAGCTCTTGCTTGCTGAAGGTGCTGAGACGAGCCTGGACCACGCGCAAAACATGCTCCAGCGAAAAAGATGCCCATTCAAAATTGCTCGCGCTCGGTGTACCGCCATGGGGTGCATCCCTCGCGGTGGCCGAGGTCGAGGAGGCGGCTTCGACAATGACTCGCGTCACACCAAGCAGGTCCACCGGCCGCTCGACGACGCTTGCCAGCGCCATCGTCCGCTCCCGAACCTCCTCTACCAGTCGCGAATTCACGAGCGGCACGCCGGCGTCACAGCCGACGTAGGGTCTCAACTTCAACAGCGCCTCCATGACCAACACAGTTTCCGTGGCGGTGAGCGTGTCGGCCACTTCCACCAGCTCCGCCTGCACACAGTGCACCGTGCTTTGCAGATCCTCGTTCAACACGGTGCGAAAGTCGCAGGTCTCACTGACAGCAGCAGCCAGCGCGTGCAGCATGTTTGCCTGCGAGCGTGCATCAGCGCCGCCGCACAGTTGCCTCACTATAGGGAGAGCGTTAAGCGCTGGCGAACTCGAGGACACGTCGAGCAAGTCGAGCTGACGAAGAGCGTGAACCGTCATACCAACCTGATTACTCGACAGCACCCCCGGTGTGCACGCGCGGCGGAGAAGCCGTCGCAGCTGCACCTGTGCCTGCATGACAGTGGCGCGTCGGTACTACGTTCTACTGTGTTACACGCACACGAGGAGGGGGGGGGGGGCAAAACAGAAGGTACCGAGCTCCATTACAGAGATGAGGCGAGTGCGAAGCAGAAGTCAGTGGACGAGTGGACAGTGGTGAGCAAGCACGCCCCTAGAGAGGGGCGGAGGAGAAGCGCCTACACAGAGTAAGCCACAAAGCTGTCTTGTGAGTGTGCCAAGGCCCACCCCATCGCAGAGTTAACACGAATACTGGCGACGATAGGCCCTGTGAAGCGCCGCCACAGTGCTGCCGATCCCCCAGAAACAGCAGACCAGCCCGTGCCCTCTGGTGGGACCAAGGGAGAAACCGACGGACGCCCTCACGCAATCACCTCCCACAAACATGCTCGCGTACGCGCTAGCCACGCAAGTGTCAACACGCGGAGGCGTGTACCACCTGGCCGGGTAAAAGACGGGACGATGGCGGGAGAGGCGAGTAGGATAGGCGCAGCTGTTGTTCTGTGCGGAGGGAGAAGAAGGGGGAGGGCGGTGTGTGGGTGACCCGAAGCCAGGCTCCTCCCTGGCTGACCGCTCTCACGATCGGCCTGCAGGCTTTCCGTCCTGCTTTCATGTTTGACTTTTTACGTTGTTTTTTGAAGCTCGAAACGAGGAAACGACCAAACGAAAAGGAAAGAGAGAGAGAGATGCGCGTGCGTGTAGGCGCGCCGGCACGCACGCACTTGCTTGAATAGCAACGTCGAAGTGGGACAACGAAAGGAGTCAGTGAACGCACACACACACACAGAGAAGGTAACGCGGCGCTTCGCCAAGACGCAGAGAGCGAGGAGGAAAGATACATGTGAGCAGCTCTAGGAACCCTCTTGACGACGAAGGTCGGCACCACTGCTCTGGAGGTGCACCGCAAATGCCACGCTTTTGCAGCTCATCACGTAGGCGCCTCTCCCACTCGTCCTCCTTTTCTCGAGCTGTCATCCCTCACTCCTCCTCCCCTCCCCCCCCCCTCCCTCCTGAAAGAGCGCGTGTGCGCGCGCGCTGACTCGCTTTCCCCTTCCTCTGTCCTTCTCCGTCGCCGGTCGCTGCACTGAGAATTCCACGCGCAGGCACCTCGCGAAAAGACCGTCTGCCGCACAGTATCCCCCGCCGCCACCACACCACGCCCCAATCGCACATAAAACACGCATGTCATGGCGCGCTGGCAACCGCCTTTCCTGCCTTCTCTTCTTGTTTTTCACCTCAAGCACACCTGGATGTGTATTTCTTCGCCGAGTCTCCCGGCGCCGCCTGGCGCTACAGCGCGAGAGCAGCCGCACAAGCACGCCAAGAGCAGGAGAGACGCACGCAGGCGCATATCACGCTGAGCGCAAAAGAGAGCAGCAGAACACATCAATGAAACAGGCGGACGCGGATGCGTGTACGACGAGCCGAGTGGGAGGGCACGTCCAAGAGGAAGTCGGGCGTCCACGAGAGCCCCCATTCGAATTCCCCGAGGCGGGGGGACGTTAGCGGCTCTGCACACATGGGTCGGAAGGGACAAAGAAGGCGGCCGTGCACCTCTTCGGCACTCTCGAGCCTCCAGATCGGCCGTCGGCCGCGCCCGCCCGAGGAGCCCTTCTCAGCCTGCTCCGTGCCTCCGCTGCTTAGAAGCGCAGGCGCTGGAAGAACCACATGCTGCTGCCGGCGTTGTAGCGCGCCTGGAACACGTGCCTCACCAGCCTCTTCGAGCGCGAGCGCTTCGACGCGTCAGACACGTTGATCTTGCCGCGCAGCTCCTTCGACATGTCCACGTTGTAGCGGGTGGGCAGGAAGTGCTTGTGGTTCACAACGCGCAGGAACACGCCCACCTGCGAGCGGCGCGCGATCGTCTGCTTGCTCATCCCGCGCACGACCTTCTTCGGGTACTTCTTGATGCCAGCAAGCAGCGCGCGGCCGTACGGGCGCTCCTTCGTCACGACGTCAGAGTTCTGCACGATCACCGCCTTGTGGCCGGCGTAGCGGCCAGCCGTCACGATGACCACCTTACCGGGCTTCAGGAACTTCGTCATCTCGTGCGGAAGTGCAAGTGCGAGGCGAAATGCTGAAGAGGGAGAGTGAAAGAGGTGCCACGCAGAGCAAGCGCGAAGGGAAGCGAATGGCCACGCAGCGGCACCGTTGCCGGCGCGTGCGACGTGTGTGTGTGCATGTGTGCATGTGTGTGTGCATGTGTGCATGTGTGTGTGTGTGTGTGTATCAAAGAGTGAGTGTTGATGTGCGAGAGAGAGACGGGGGAGGTGACGGAAAGGCACACCAGCGCACACACAGTTAAACAACGAAAAGTATCGGAAGAAATGTCGGACGAGAGGCAGGGAGACAGACAGTGAAGAGGGCACCGTGAGGAAGGAGAGTCGAGAGAAGAAGCCTCACAACCCAAAGGCGGCGAAAGGGAAGACGAACATGCGGTGCAAGACGCAAGACGCTCGTCAGAGAACAGCGCAGGCCTCAAGGAGATGAGGGAGCGACGTCAGTGAGACTTTGCTGCTTCCCCTTCACCGTGCAGGCGCGTCGAACATCAAAGACACGTACTCGCTTCACACGCGCACCCTACATACTCCAGCCCAAGAGCCGACTGTAGGCCTCCTTGCCTATCCTGTGATTCGTTGCGGAAACAGATATCTGCTGTGCCGCAAGCAGCCACGCAAGGGCACGCCGTCACGAAGGTACACATTCCAAGGCATACAAGAGTGCGACCAGCCTGACCTCAGCCCCACTCCAGCTACGAATGCACGCAGCGAAGACGGAAAGCCAAAAGAAAAAAGTGGGCGCACGTCAAGCAGCAACACGTCCAACACGTCGTAGCGACAGGGAGGGCACGCAAGGACGGCTCACGGCCAGCTCTGTTGGCTGGGAATACCGGCCCGGCAGACGTGCGCACGCATTTTGTTCTGCGCTGGGAGAGGGAAGGCAAGACCTGTCCACATCGGACCAACCTGTCGCTGCTCTGCATCCCTCTTCGGCAACACACACACACACAAACAAGGCATCATACGCTGGTGGGGTGAGGGTGTCTTCTCACATGCGCTGGTACTTGGCCACCGTTGCCCTGATGGCTTCGGTGAACGCGGGGATGCGAATTGGCTGGCCAATGCCGGCATCGTCCACGGTATGAAAGGGGTTCTTGGTCGCAAACTCGGCGTACAGGGCGTGGAGCTCCTTGAACAAATTGGCGCACTCCATCGTGCGGTTGTCGGAGAAGAGCACAAACTTCACCGAGGTCGGGGTCTCGTAGACGTGGATGTTGTGCTCCTCGCACTCGACCAGGGTCATGCAGGCGCTGTCGAGTGGGTCGGCGTTCGGCGTCAGTTGCTGCGACATGCCACAGGTTGAGAAGAGGACGCTGGACAAGGTCAACTGCATATCCGGGTTGGCCCCAAGTTCGCCGATGCTGTCAGGGCTCGTGAAGGCCGTCTTGGTGATGAGCTGACCGGACTGGTTGATGATCCACAACAGATGCACCACCATGGCTGCGGGTGATCGTCGTCGTCACGCTGGTGATGAGCACTGCTGCACCTGAGACGACTGCTGCTGCTACTCCTCACCTCGACAGCCAGTCATCAGCTCGTCAAGCCCGAGGTGTAAGATAACAACAAAGCAGGCAAGACAGCGAGGGAGAAGAATCAAGGACGTATGCGGGTGTCCACCCGTGAGATGGACGTCCAACAGCGGAGTAGTAACCAGGAGGTGAGAGGTGTGTGTGTGTGTGTGTGTTGGGGGGGGGGGGGGGGGCATCGTCCACACACACACACGCTCTATCCCCTCCTCCTTTTGCAGACGCACGTGTGTCTCAACGTGCGCACGGGCGGCTTTGGTGAAGGGGAAGACAGGGAGTCCGCAGTGCGCCGCCATCCGATTGGCAGAACGTTTTACACACACACATGCACACGAGAGTGGCGACGTCAGCTTTTTTGTCGATGAGCACCCTTGCGATACGATGTTCGCCTGCGTGTGCCCTCTTGCCCATGCATAGCATTTTTTTATGTCTGCCTTTCCTGTCTTAGTGCCTCAGTGGTGGTGGGGTCGCACCATCCCCACCATTTAACGTCATGTTACGCGAGAGTGGTGTAAGGAAGAAGAAAGAAGATGTCGTAAAGAGCGCGCTGCAGGCGTTGCGGTTGCCTCGCCCTCGAAAGTGAATAGCACCAGCCAGCCTCTGCCCTCGGCTGCTCTTTGCTGCCACTCGAGAGTAGAGAGAGAGGGAGAAGGCGTCTGCGCATCCACATACTTTGCACACACAGGCTCATCTACGCCGGACAAGCAGGCGGTGGCGCCATGTGACATGCTCTGATGCGCTAGTCCCACTGGGGCAGGGGATCATACGCTAGCAGCCAGTCAGAGCCGTCCCTCGCCTCACTCCACTGCAGCTGCTTCTCGAGCGTAGCCGCATGCACGGCAGCCGTGCCCGCTGCGGCATCATTGGCGCACCACACAAGCAGCGTCAGCTCACTCGTGCGGTCTGCGTCGCTCTCACTCGCCCACTCCTTGCCCGGCTCCACGGCCAGGCAGTGCGACACAACGTCCAGGCACACAAAGCCCTGCGTCGAACCGCGGGTGGGTACCCACACGTCGCCGTGCGCAAACAGCAGGCGGCACTCCCCCGCCGCATAGAAGCAGTCCAGCGCTCCTGTGTGGGTGAGAAAGGCAAGGGCGGCAGGGGTAACAGGCACGCCGGCGGGTGTGCGAACCTTCATCTCCTTCAGGACCGGCGCGGCGCCGGCCTCGCTGGCGCTGCTGCTCTCCAACGGCGTTTGGTCGCACACGGTGAAGGGGTGGCGCGCCTCCCAGCTGTAGAAGAGCATGAGGTCAGGGTTTGCTTTGCAGCAGACCTGCAGGAGAGCCTGCTCGCCGCGGGAAAGCTCCTTCGGCGGCACCATCGTGATGAGAGCATCCGAGACGCGCACGGCGGAGAGAAGAGAGTCCAGTCGCGCCTCCGCCTCGGAGGCGAGCACCCCGCCGCCGAGCTCGGTGATCGACGTCGCGGCTTGCGGCAGCAAGACCGTGAACACCTGCGCCGTCGCCTGCCGCTTCTCCGTCAGATAGACCAGGTGTGCCTCGCAGAAAGCCTCAGCGTCATCGTTTCCGCCCAGCAACAGCAAGACGTGTCGCTCGCCGCGCCACTGAGCTTCTGCGGCGATGTCCTCGATAGATGAGGTGGCCGTATCTTCGCCGCACACAAGTGAGCAGCTCGTGTGCAGCGCCTGAGTAAGCGGCGGTGTCAGCTCAGCCGCCGCACCACCAGGGCATACAATCACGTAAAACTCGATACCAGCCAGCGTCTTGAGACGCTGTCCGGCCCGGGATGGAATACCAGTCAGAGTCGCCTTGGGCAGAGCAGCACCGACAGCGGCGCTGCTCTGTGGTTTCACATCCTCGCCAAAGAGGCCGCACCCCTTCACGGGAGTGTACAGCCCAGCCTTGTGCGCCCGCTCCAGGTGGCGCTGTGCCTCCTGCAGCGCCTCACGCTCTGCCTCCGTCTCCACCAGTGCCAGTGCGCGGTTAAAGCTCACCCAGTCGTACGGCTCCTCGGGCTCTGGCGCGTCCTCGACGGCATCGCTGGCGGCGCCGCGTGGAGGGGAGCTGATCGCCAAGGCAATGTAGATGGTCACACACCGTGGCCCGACGTGGTCCGCGTTGGCCGTGGCCGCCGCGGGGTAGTAGACAACCGGCGGCAGATAGCTGGGCAGGAAAAAGTTGTCGCTGCTCACCTCGCACGCATCGCAGAGGGCACGCACGGCGCAGTCCACGCACGACTCCTCGGTGCGGCTGTGAGGCGCAAAAGGAATGCGCATGTGGGCGGCCATCGCATCTCCCACGTTGCGCACCAGCGCACATTTTCGGCCGCGAATCAGCAGCGCACCGTAGCCGTGTGCAATGCGAGAAATGTTATAGTGCACCGGAATCTCTTCGATGGAGCTGCCGGCCGTCATGGAGTGCAGCACCTCCGCCTTGGTGAGCGGCCGCGCCTCCTTGGCGCGCAGCGTTGTGCGGCCCTCCTTGTCACGGCTCAGCACACCGGCAACCGCCACTGCAGGTGGTCTCCGCTGCTTCGCTTGCTGGCCAGTTGATGCGGCTCGCGCGTGCCACGCGGCGAGTGTTGAGTCCGCTGCGACCATCGCCGGCAAGTTCGTCACCTCCACGCAACCGTCTGTCGTGCCGACCAAGCCGGTCCCTAGGTCTAGCACGCGGCCCTCCACAATGACGCGCACCGGATCACACCAGTTGGCGAGGCCGTGAAGACCGCTCACCAGCATACTGCCAGCGCTGTCGCTCACTGCCGCCTCTGCGCCGCGCTCGCGGCCACCGCCGCAGTCTTCGCTGCCGCACCCGCAGCACGACTCGATGGCACCTGCGGAATCACGAGCAGCAGCGTCATCCGCGCCCTCTTCGTATTCGCTTTCCTCGTCGCTGCTGCCGGCGTCTTCGTAGTCGTCCTCATCCGCGGCGTGGTCGTGACGGTGGTAGTGATGGGGCGCGCCGTGCCCGTGGCTGTGGCCGTGGTGGTGCGCGTGGTGGCGGCCGCGCGCCTCATCTTCATCGTCCTCGGCGGCGTCGTCGTAGCCGAGCGTGTCGAGCGGGCTCAGCCGTGGCAACTGCTCCACGCTCTTTGTCTGCTTGCTCAGCACGAAGTCCAGTCGATACACGCGCGGTGCCGCGTAGCGCTGCTGCACGTCGACCACCGTGCCGTCCGCCGCCGCAAGCCCCGCCTCGCGCGCGATGGCCGCGAAAAGGGACGGCCCCAAGTCTGTGGTGACGCGAAAGGATGCGATGCGGTGGTGCACGTCCTGCAGCGCCGTCAGCCATGCAGACCACCCAGGAACCTCTGCCTGCTCCTTGAGCAGCACGACTACCTCTGGAAGCTGATAACCGTCGGCGGCGGGGCGTTTGATCACGGCGCTCGTCATGGCGGTGAGGGCGCTCAGTGGCGTGGGGCACAAGAGCACGAGTCGCTGCACGAGTCGATCACGGTGGCCCAGCGTCTTCTCGCCCACAAGCACGTACTTCATCGCGAGGTGGCCCGACACCCCGGCCGCCACCATGGTGGCGTTGTGTGGGTTTAGCCGCGTAATGGCGTTGCTGAGCCGCTTCAGCAGCGGCCCGACAGCGGCGCCGTTGACGTGTTCCTCCTGATCATACGTGGCGACGCTGCTAAGATTGGTGGTGTCGGCTACGTAGACGGCGTGCGTGGTGTTGGGGCGAGCCTGGAACACCAGCGTGCTCAGTGGCTCCCACTGAAGGCACGGGTGCTGCGGAGTCGCTGAATTCTTCGACTTGAGAACAATGAGCGGCTCTTCTGGGGCAAACACAACCTGGTACCCGGGGCGGGTGTTGGCGAAGGCGAAGAGACGGACGCTCGTGTCACGGGAGGTGCCGACCACGTGCTCCTGGTGCTGCTGCTTATCTGCTCGACTCATCTTCTAGAAGGGCACACACAGCGAAGGCGAAGTGCGGGGAGGGATACACGCGGCGAGGATGGAGGACAGGTGGCGAGACAAACAACCAAAAGGAGTGCGCACACGCGCACGGAGTAACAGAGACAGAGAGAGAGTAAAGCAAAACTCAGCTTTGATGGGTGTCGAAGGCAAAGACACGCGCATCAGCTCCCGCGCGGCGGTGGGGGAGGGAGGGAGGGGGACACATCATCACCCGTCGCCTCGCCCAGACGCGGAAACACGGAAGAAGGGAAAGTGCGCAGCAGGGCCTCCAGAAGGAGGGTCCGAGGAAAGGAGGTGAAGGGAGGTGAAAGGGGCGTCCAGGGAGGGGTCGCACAGCCATGCCTGCCTTCTAGCTCAGCAGTAACCGAGAGAGAAGCAAAGCCCAAGCACACAGGGCCATCGAAGCTTCCGACGGGGCTAGGTGGTGTGGTGGAGAGGAAAAGAAGAAGCCTGTGTTCGCCATGGCGCCATCGCTGCGCCGCAACCCAGGTGTTTCGAGGCTCACACAAAGAAAAAGCATGTCACCACCTGCGCAAGCGCGTCTCACATCGTGCTTGCCTAGCCTCCCTCATGCGCGGAGGGGATGATGGCGGCTGCTACTGCTGCCTCTTCTGCGGAAATGAGCAAGGGCCCAAGCGCTGAAGAGAGGGAGAGGTGCAACGCAGCATCGCTGTTGCCTCGTCCTTCGCCAATGAAGGCAGGCCTGGAAGGCTGCCTCGACGCCGTTCATCTGTCTTTTCCTTTTGGATTCGTCGTGTGCGCGTCTCTGCATGCGCGGGGTCGAAAAACAAAAAAACGACAAGGAAGATGAGCTTGGGCGCACCTCCGCCCATCAAAGACGCGCTCTTGCTCCTGGGTGCCGCTGTCTGCGCAACGCAGCTGGCCAGCGCACACGCACGCACACACACACACACATAGGCAGGCAGCGCCAGTCACAAAACGTGGAGGAGCATCAATACACGTGGGAGAAGCCGACGGCGACGCCGCGTCGCCTCCTTCGACTTCTGCACCTTCACCACACACACGGCAGTTGGCAGCTACCGCTGCGCTGCGCGCACAACCAGTGCCGCCGCTCTTTACAGCTCACACATACATGAGGTCTGGCCGCACGTCGCCATACATATGGTAGAACGCCTCCCATCCACCACGCAGCACGTACACGGCAGGGAGCACGTAGCCGAGCTTCTTCTGTGCCAGAGCGAAGCGGTTGGCTCCCTTGGGGGCCCGTACGAGCGACTGGGCACAGTGAAAGACAGCAACCTCTTTCTTCTCTTCGAAGAGCGTCTTGGCCAGCCTCTCGTACATCTCTTCCGTGCAGCTAATCGTCGGCATGCTTATCGAGTTCACGATGAAGCCGCAGTCTCGATCGCTATCCCTGCAGTCTATCACCGCGGCTTTGGCGAGTGAATCGGGATTGCCGAGCAGCTCCACCAGCTCTTCCGGCTTCATGTACGTGTAGTTCGCCATTGCGACGCAACCAAGTAAGGTATACAGCAGAAGAGTAGCGCATGAAGCGGCGCCGGTGAATGGCACGCACGCACGCGCGACACGTAGCCACAGTGTGCAGACTGCTTCCCTTGTCAGGAGCACGTCGTGGCCGCCACCGAGGGACGTGGAAAGTCGCCGCAAAGCAAAATAGAGGGCACGACGACCGTCGCCGTGTTCGAAAAGCAGCACCGCAACCACCACAAAGAAGCCCGAAAAGAAGAAGGCAGTGAGGTGGCAGACAAGCATGCGCGCCAAAATGGCAATCGCCTCGCATGAGAAAGGGCTCCTGTGCATCCTTTCCGTGCGGCCGACAACGTACACGTTAGAGCAGCGCACATGCAAGGGAACAGAACAGGCCACGCAGTCACACCGTTTTGCGCCTGTGCGCGCTACTTGCCGCAGAGGGTGGGCCGTCGTGGTGCGCTGGCGCGCGACTGCAGCGGCAGCGCTGTGTTGCCCACCACCGCCTCCTTTGTTGCTTCATGGTCTCTCAAGAACGCAAACAGAAAAGCCTGGCCGATACCCCGCGTGGCTCTCTCCAGCTCGGACCCACTGCCGGCGTTCCTCATCCCCACCCACCCCTCGAGGGCAGTGCGGTCGGGGCGAGGCGCACGAGCGCGTGCCTCTCCCTCGAGCTATCCAACAACAACACTCGGAGAAGCAGAGATCTGGCGACACCGCAACTGCTTCCTCCGCCTCCCGTCACCAGTGAGTCCATTGCGCTTCTCTTTGTTTTTCCCCTTTCGCGCACTGTCGTTGTTACGGTTGCTCTGGTGCGTTTTTTTTTTTTTTTTTTTTTTGGGGGGGGGGGGGGAGGGGGGGGTGCCTGACCGTGGCGGTTGTCCCGTGCGCGGTCTCTGTCTGTCTGTGTTTGTCTGCGTGTCTACTGTTCTGGCCGAAGCGGGGCGAGGAACAGGGAGCGAGAAGGTCCGAGATGCAAACCAGGTAAACACAGACACACACACACACACACGCGCGCGCCGGACTAAACAAAGCTGACGGGGGAGGGGGGGGGGGGGGGGGGCAGCCACACCAACAATAGAAAGGCAAAGAGCGGAGTGCGCAAACTTCGTTGGCAATCGTGTAGAACACTCCCACTGGGAATTCACAACCACACGCACGGAGACAAATCTGAGACGACGCACGGATCGAGATCAGAGCAAGCGGAATATGCAATACACAAGAAACTAATAGAAGTAAAAAAAAGGGGAGGAGCGCATCAAGTAGGGAGATACGCACATACGCAAAGCAAGCGTGTACTCGTCGTTTGGCTGATGCTGATGCCTGGAGCCAGCGACACGAAAAGCGTGAGCTGATTCGAGTCGTTCATGAGGAAGACACCGAGGGAGGGGATGGAGGGAGGGACCGGGCCTCGGTAGCGCGGGTTGCAGCGGGCTGCGGATTGTTCTACCTGGGGAGGCGGTGGGATGGGGTTCAGAAGGGAAAGCAGGAAGGAGAAGACGGCCAGCCCCGCGCATGCACACGGAGAAGGTGTTACCGACATCACGCCGACAAACTGCAAAATCGTCACTGCGCGCCTCCTCTTCTGCGTCTTCCGCCCTACAGCACGTTCAGTAAGAACGGCACAAACGTGGCGCGAGACGAGGGCAACAGCCGGTACGCCCGCTCATCATCCAGATACCGTTGCAGCGTCTCCTCCATCACGGGATGCAGGTCACGCAGGTTCAGCACAAACGCGGCGGCAATGTCGTACGTGATTTGCACGGTATCGAGCAGCTTGTGCGCAATCGGTGCCTCCTCGAGAACACGGAAGCCCATGTACACGCAGGACATGACATGCGGGTACGTGAGCAGAAGCATTTGCCGCACGTGTTCGGCGTAGCAGGGCATAATGTACGGCTGCGGGCGATACGCCTCCTCCTCGACGCAGTACAGCCGATGCACCGATTCGAGCTTGTGCAGGTACATGGCGGACACCTCGCGGAATGCGTGGTGCTGCTCCTCCTTTGTCTTCAGGGTGTCCTTGCTGTCAGCGTAGGTGGGGATCGTGTTGTCCAGCAGCCCCATATCGTCGCTCATCCACACCTGAAGCGTGCTGCTGTCCATGGACGCGTTCGGGTTCTGTGCCGTCTCCGACTTTGGAGTCGCCGTCGCAGCTGCCGTCCCGGGCGCACGAGAAGGATTTTGGCTCGAGATACCGTCACTCTCGTCCGCGCTCTGCAGTACATCCTCCAGAACCGCCGGATCGGTGTCAAACATTAGGTAACCCTTGCACGTCGTCACATTAGTCTCCGCCGCCGACGCGGTGGCAACTGCACCACTACCAGCAGCAGTGGCAGAAGCCGACACACCGGCCGACACCGCCGTCTTTTCAGAGTTCACGATGGGGCTGTCGCTGTTGCCGACGCTCCGCCGCCTCTGCTGCGCTGCCCGCTCCATCTGGATCTTGGTCGACAGTCGCACCAGCGTCCGCTCCTTCCCTGCCTGCTGCGGCGTGCGACCATACATGTCCAGCTCCCACTTGCAGTTCAAAACGCGATTGAACATGGCTTGAAGGTCCTCCTCCATCATGGGAAACTCGAGGCAGGCGTTCGCGTCACGCACGAACTGCGAAGCCTGCATTCGGCTGCTCTTCACCAAACTGTTGTGCAAATTCGAGTGAAGGAAGAGCAGCACGCCCGCCATGACGTCGGCGTCGCGGGCCGTGATGGAGCCGGGGTTCTGCTTCGCATACTCGTCGCCGAAGCACTGCTGAATCGTCTCCCACACCTTCGCCTCGAACATTGGTCGATCCCAGGACATGAACTTGCACGTTGTGTCACGCATCGCCACATCAATAGGTATGTCTGTGTAGTTGAAGCAGTGAAGGTACTCCTGCAGCAGCATGCGCGAAACGCCATCCTTGCGGTTGACCTTTTCGAAGATCGAGCTGAGCGCTCCGCGCGAGATGCCCGGGTACTCGAAGAGGAATCGAGCAAAAAGGGCGTAGCTCGACGTACCAGGGGCGACACTTGTCGGGTCAGCCCGCTCCGCCTCACTCGGCGCCACTGCTGCCATGAAGCCGCGACTCTCCAGGAACTCCTTCGCCTCCCTCCAGTGGCCCGAGTTGATGCTCTGCACGGCTTCCTGGACAATGCGCTTGTTATGCAGGAGGTAATGGATGTGTTTCCAATGGTAGTTGATGTTGCCGTTCTTGCCCCAGTGAGGGAGGGCCATCCCAGAGACAGCGTCGAGGGGCAGTGCCACGTTGCGGCCGTGGACCTCGCTTTCGCCGGAGTTGCTCCTCCCTTTGTGGTCCTCCTCGCGGCTCGCAGCCGCCGTTGCAGAGTGCCTAGCTGTGAGCAGAGGGTTCGGGTCGACTACCTCGTCTGATTCCCAGCTCTCTAGGCACAGCTCAGTCGATTCGGTTGCGCCGATCGTGCCGCCGCCCTCTTGTTGCTGCCTCCGTTGCGCGCCCTTCTGGTAATCGCGCTGCAGGCTCGCTGCATACTCCCGCGGGTCCTCGGCAATCCACCTGTACAGTGAGGTCATCATCGTGTGAATGACCACCACGCACTCGCTGCGGAGCAGTTGCTGCTGATCGGACGAGAGCCACGGGTAGGCGTCGCCGTTGCCGTCAACGTGATCGAGGAAGGTCATCTCCACCACGTGTTCCACCAGCAGCTCCAACATGCCGCCGTACTCGGCGCCAGAGTCGAAGGCAGGGTTGCAGTCGTAGTTTACGAAGAACGAAACGCACAGGTGCGGCACGGTGAAGAGCTGCCGTATCATGGACAGCACCGCGTGCTTCTGACGGAACCCGGCGTACTGCGAGACCATCAGCGGGAGAAGAAAGGCGCCAAGCAACGTGTGCAGTTCGCGCGCCATGTGATAGTGCAACTTGCGCAGCATCATCCCCAGCAGGTGCACAGCTCGCTCGAAAAGCTTGAACGGAGTCGCCATAGCCAGGTTCTTGGCAATGCACCCCAGCAGCTCGTACTTGCAAGCGTTCAATACAAGGGACAACCACGTGGCACAGCGGTGCTCCTGCTCGCAGTTCGCCACGGGAAGCCCGTCCAGCGCACACTCGAGAGCCCACAACCCCACATCGCGCTCTCGCACGTCACTGTTCGCGTTGGTTGGCGTGCCGCTGCACGGACGTGACGCATACTGGCAGATGCGGCGCAGCACTATCAGCAGGTCCTTCAGAGGGCTTGGAAGGGCGCCGTTAGAGGTGTTCAGCGTCGACAATGCATCCTGCACGAGAGACTTATCGACGCTGCTGCGGAAGAACGTATGTGGGTCGAAGGAGAGGTTCATCGAGGAAGGTGATGGATTGACGTCGAGCGGGGTCGACGCGGCGGCGCTGGCGGCTGCAGTGGCAGACGGCTGTGATCGCGGCAAAGTCTGCGCCACGTGTGAGCTGCCCTCATTGCGGCGAGGCGCCTCGTGTCCGAGCTGCGCGGACGACGAGCGGGTCGCACCAAGCACCGGGTGCTTTGGTGAGGGCGCCGGCGCCTTCGAGACCTGTTCACTAGCGCTGCTGCTTGCGTCACCTCTGCGCAGAACATGCTTCACGATCTGCGGCGATGTGGCTGCGGCCGGCGCGCTGACGAGCTCGGAACGCCCTTCTCTGTGCTGCGGCGGCTGCGTGGCGGGGTTGCCGCCGGGTTCGCCGCCACAGCGGGGCGCCGCTGCAGTGGCAGCCGGCTCAAGCGGTGAGAAACCGTTGCGCCGTGAGGCCGGCAGCGGCACCTCAGCCTTATCCGATGGCACGACGTGGATCCAGGTGTAGGGCTCGTTGTTATCGACATCCGTTGTGTAGTCGGCGAGGATGGTATCCGTTGAGAAGGCCGAGTGTGCCTGAGCGCGGCCGTCGGAGCCGCCGACTACCTCATCGTACGTCCGCCTTGTGACGAAGGTATGCACGACGCGCTTCACCGCCGCCCGCAGCGTCAGGAGAGCCTCGCGCCGTGCAGTTTCCTGCATCCCAAACGCTGCGACTTTGAGGCAGGACTCAATGACCCGAACCGCAGTGTGCCCATGGAAGCACGCGGCCACGTCGACGGTGCCATTGTCGCAGCGAAGCGCAATGAAACTATTCGTCTCTCCCCCGCGGCCTGCACAGCACGCTTCTGCTCCGCTCGTGCGCGGTGGCACAAGGCTGCTGGTGACCAGCTCAGTGACCAGACGCAACGCGCGCGTCTGCACCGCCGGCTCGGAAAAGCTCTGCAGTATACACTCCGACAGCGCGCAATACACGCCCATGGCAACGGAAACAAGCATGCTGCCCGACCGGCGCGGCGCGCGGCGCCCTTTGAACGCGCCATCCCCTCTAGCGGCTCCCTCGTGACTCAGCGCCGCTGGGTCCACAATGAGAGTGACAATGTCTGAGGGCACCGGCATGACGCGCAGCAGCAGCTCCAAGGCGGTGATGGTGTACTCCGTCAGCTTCCGTCGCTTCCAGAAGACGGCGCTGAGCACGTAGCCCCAGACGACGGCACTCTGCAATGCGGTGCAGAATGGGAGTCTGTCGGTGGTGTACATCGCGGTACCAGCAGGCCGCATCGCACTGGCCGTCGCCCCGCCGCTGAGAGACGGCTGCGATAAGTGCTGCTCCGCCCTGCTCGCGTCATCTGCCTCTGCGCCGTTGCTGCTCTGCAACGCTGTCGAGCCGACGGCGTTGGTTGGCGACAGTGCGACCGTGGTCTTCTGTTGCTTCATGATCACTTCCTTTGCGAGGAGCGGCGGCGCAGAGGCCGAAGTACCCCCGGATGCGCCGACTGTGGCGCCAGGCATGCTCTCTCTCCGGCCAGCGGCATCGTGGGACTTTTGTGTGAGCTGTGTGGGCCGAGCGCCCTTGGCGTGATGGAGCGCGGAAGAAACGGAAGACACGCCGCTGCCGGCGTGGTCCTGGGTCTCGAGATTCGAGAGCGGTGGCGCGCCAGCGGAACCGCCCCTGGTGCTAAAGCCGCCTTTGCGGTGCGGCGGCACGGCGAAGAGGCGCTCGGACCTGGCCACCGCTGACTCGGCAGCCTTCACTCCGTGCCACAGCTCTGCCTTCGCGGCGGCGTTTGCGACTGTCGATTCAACGCGACGGCAGACCTCGTGAAGCACAACGCGGCACGCCGCGAGGGCGCGCTGCACCAACTCCGGCGGTGGTTCTGGCCCCATCCGAGAGGCGAGGGTGGTTGGGGACGACAGCATCACGCGCGCGCGATAGAGGAAATACACAAAGAAAAAAGGGAAAAGAGGAGCGGCAGTCGTTTGAGCTGTGTGTGTATGTGTGTATGTGTGTGTATGTGTGTGTGTGTGAGACACACACGCAGAGCGACAGCCGCAGGGGGGGGGGGGGGGGGGCAGAGCAATGCAGTAAAGAAAGAAGACAAGAGCAGTACCTACGCTAGCACTAGCACAGCTGCTCGACTCCGGTAGCTGCGTGTGTGTGGGGGGTAGAGAAAGGAGGGGATTCCCAATAACTCCAAAGAGATGGGATTAGCTGCAGCAGCAACTAGATCGGAACCTGACGGCGTCGATGATGTAGCGCCACAAAGAGCTTCAGGCAGAGGCAAACCATCGAAAGAAAAGCCGAGGGAGCGAGGTCTCAAGAATGAGCTAGGCGACGCTGGATTCGTACCTAGACACAAGGACCACTACAGCGGTTGCTGCGGTTGCGCAGTCCGCGAATGGATGAACAGATGCTTGCACAAGAGGGACACAAGAGAGTAGAGAGACGGAAAAGAAAGGTCCGGTCATGCACGCACACCCACGCACATGCGTGCGAGCCGAGGTGCGCTCGGAGGCATCACAGCAGCGGAGGGCAAAGAGGTCGCACGAGGACGAGAGGAGAAAAGAGGAGTAATTTCGTTGCTGGTGAGAAGCGCCTCGTGGCTAAACGCGAGAGAGCCGTCACCATGTCGGCACGGCCGCAGCTGTTGGAATGCATGGGTGAGTGGCTGGGGCAGAGAAGAGGGGCTGATGCGAATTGCAACCACTCCGGCGCACCCCCCCCCCACAAACACACACACTCACTCACTTCTCCGATGGAAAGCTTTGCCTCCTGCTCTCTCTCTCCCTCTAAAGTTCGAAGAGATGTGGAGACCAGGAAGCCTCCCGAGACGACGCAGCGCGACGCCGCAAGTCGTTGCCGTGGTTCTTATGGGGGCCAATCAAGCAGAGAGAGCAGCAAGAAACAGAGCGCCAAACGTCGACACTTTCTCCTCGTTCTTCGTCGTCTTGTGGACCGTGTTGGTGCATTGGTGCATGCGCCCTCGCGCCTGTGCGTGCTCACGCGCCTCTGAGTGGCCGCCACACCCTCGCGCACACGCTCGTCCGCGCCCTCCCTCTACGCGATGGAGTAGCGGCTCAGCAGTTCTACTGCCTTGTTCCAGACTCGTCGCTCGTAAGCGTCACTGGGCGGCGCCGGCGCCGCTTCTGCAGCAGCAGCCGAGCCGTCCCACGACCTTGCAAGTGTGGAGCTCGGCATCGGGACCATGCCAGTGCTCGTGTTGCTGTCGTGTCTGCCCACCACGTGGGTGGAGGATGATCTAGAAGGCCCGCCGCGTGATGCGGCGCCCGTCGGACTCTCAGACATGAGTGAAGGTGCTGCGCGGCGCACGTCCTCCTTGAAAGAGCCAGAGGAATCGAGGAACGACACAGAATGCTCCCGCGCGCGTGGCGGCTGTCCAAGGGGCTCTCCGCGTTGCCGAGAAGACAGGGCTCCGCCGCCATTCTCCTGAGGGGCCCCGCTCACATCCCCGCTACCGCGGCCGTGTTGCCAAGTCCCCGTAACGCCGCCTCCCTCTTCTCGATAATACGGATGGGCTGGTTCTCTGGCGGTGTGCGTAGCGGGTGCTGTCGTGCGCAGCACCTCATCTGCGACTCGCATGGCAGTCTGAAGAGATGCCGCAGTGCGTGGCGCTGCGCGGCTGGGGCCCGTGGATAGCAGTTGAGATGACGGCGAGGACATGTGCCGCGGCGCAGGTGGCTGCTCCGCAGGAGCATTGTCCCCCGCATCACCGTCTCTGTCGTGCTCGACTGCCCCTCCGCTGTCAGATGCGAGCGGAAGCGGGCTGCGCACGGGAGTCCAGCGATGTGGGGCTGCTGTATGCGCGGCACTGAGTAAGGGGCCCGCCGACTGGCTGGCTGTCGCGTGCGCTTGCGAGTGAGGCGAGCCGCCGGCATCGGGAATGGATGAGGTCGGGCTGCGCGTTGCCGATGAGCCATGCATCACTGCCGAAGAACCGCTACCGCTGTGTGACCCGGGAGACACATCAACGCCGCCGCTGCCGCCCAGGTCCACCCGTACGCTAGCAGGGGCATTCTGAGACCGAACATGGCCAGAAGCAGCGGCAGCGGTTGAGGCAGCAGCGCTCGCTCTATGAGGTGCGAGAGGATGCGTAGGCTTCAGCAGGCGCAGGCGCGTCAGAAAGTGCTGACGCTTCTCCTCTTCCAGCGAGCGGCGCAGCAAGAGCGCCTCGTGGCGGCTGCGCGTTAGCATGGCATGGCACTCGGAAAGCAGGCGATTCTGCAACGCATAGACCAGATCCTCCTGCGAGGGGTGCTTCTGTGCGTTGGGCGCCATGATGGAGGACGTGGAAGGGGCAAGGCCACTAGTGGAGCTGGCGGCGTTGCTGGCGAAGTCAGAGTCTCGGCTACGCAGCGTACGACGCAGCGCGTGGACCTCCTCTTCAAGTGCTGCTACCTCTGCCTGCGCGCGCAGTAGTTCATCGACGTCGCAAGGTGCATCGTTGCGCGTCGCATGGGCAGCTGACGCACGGGTCTTCATTGCCGCGGCAATCCATTCCTCGTGCAGCAGCAGCTGCTGCTGCTGGCTCACAAAGTCCATGACTACTGGGACCAGCGCACGCGCGAGGTCATGGTAGAGTTGCTCCATAACCCTCTGTAGCACCGTCGGAACGTGCTGGCCGTCTTGGATGCTCATGATACCGTCGAGCAGCTTCTCTGTGGCCGGCGTCGCCGCCGCGGCGGCGACGCGAGACATCTCGAAAGCCAGTGAATCCACTGATAGAGCTAGCGACCGCGGCGACAGCGCTTCCGGTGTGGGAGAGGGCCTGCCGGCCGAAACACAGTCATCGCGACGGTTGTTCACGCCTGTACTTGTACCTTCGACTTTGCCGCTGTTGCCGCGCTGCATATCGCTGATCTGCTCTCCCAAGGCCGCTTCCACCGCCTGCAGCGTAGCCTGGGCCTCTGCGGCCGTCACACGATAAGCCTCCAGTTCGGCGCGGCACTCGCTCTGCTGTGCCTGAAGGAGTGCCTCCACCTGCTGCATCACCTGTGCCTCGAACACGCGGCGTTGCTCCTCTGTGTACACAGCGGGCTGCGACACGGGGGACGTCGGAGTGGCTGGGAGCGACGCCGGCGCCGCGGATGACGGCAAGGTTGCCGTTGCTGCTGGTGGCAGTGGGGTGCGCAGCTCCGCCAGCGCCTGCCTCTCACTGAGGTCGTTGCTTCTCTCCGCTTGTTGGATGGCGGTGGCCATGTTGACGGTGCCTGACGTAGACGGCACGACGGCAGCGGTCGGGCGGCGGCGCGGAGAGGGAGGTGAGGCGGTTACTGAGGTGCCAGTGTTGTTTTGCATGCTCCAGAACGGCGGAGACCGGAGAGGCTCTGAGAAGGACGACGGCGGTGTTTGTAGCTCATGCTCAGCGGCGCCTTGGTCGTAGTCGGCGCGTTTCGTCCGTTCGTTCACAGCACCATCGCCGTCGCTGGCGGTAGCGGATGCGACGCCGTCGCCTCTGTTCTCCTCCGCGCGCGTGTTGTACGCCGCCTTGGACAAGTAGTACGAGATGAGACGTCTAGGGGAGTCGGCGATGGTCGCGGCAGACCCACGTGGTTGCAGCGGTTGCCGCTGCCGTCGTCGCGGGGACGATGCGGGCCTCCCTGTCGACGATGCCGGTGTGTAGAGAAGCGGTTTGCGGAGTGCCGACGGCCGCGACATGATCTCCGCGTACGAGCGCCCTGACATGTGCGCAGAATGAGGAAAACGAAGACGAGTGCAGGAGCGCACGCGCGCGATCTACAGAAACGAACGAGAGAAGGTAGGCGTGGATGACGCCAGACGAAACTCTGAGGCGGGTGAGCGACCCGAAACAGACACAGAAAGGGAGCGTAGTACGGGGAGAGACTAGCGCTGATGCACCGGCGCACGCACAGACACAGGTGCGTTGGCAATGCGGTAATGGGGATGCACAAGGGGATGAGGCGGTGGGAAACGAACAACCCGAGCGCACGGAGTATCAGCTGCGGCACACGCACCAACGCAAAGAGAGAGAGATTCCGCCAAGCGCAAGTGCCGCCGATGCACGGTCACCGAAAACTGTCTCGCACCCATGCAGAGAGAGGGGGGAAGGGGGAAAAGTTGATTAACGTGCCGTCGCTGTTGCCTCCTCGCCCACGTGCATCGTTGCCGCGCCAACGAAGGAGGGAAGGGCAGAAACACAAAGAAAAACGCGAGTGGAAGGATAATGTCAGGGGTAGAGGGTCACAGGTGCGTACACGTTTGCATAGGTGCGCAGCAAGAAGACGTATGCGTATGCATTAACAGAGCAGGCGACGTTTCCTGCAGCGTGATGGAGACGATGGCAAGCGAGGAAAGGGGAGCGCGGGTTCTCGGCCCTTCCCCAGCCTCCCAATCTGTCGCACTTGCTGTCGTGCAAGTGCAGGACGAAGTCCAAGTGCCGTGACCAGCTTCCCTCCAGCAGCGCTATCCCTTCTCGCCCTCTTTTTTTCTTGGTGCTGTTTCTAGACATGTTTCCTTTCGCTGTTGTCGGTGCCATTTTGTTTTTTGTTGCTCTTGAGGCGAAGGAGGAGAGGGGGCGGGCTTGGAGCGCTTGCGCCGCCTCTGTGTCTGCGTGCGCGTGCGTGCCCTGCTGCTACCGGGCAACGCGTAGCAGCCAGCAGCAGCAGCAACCCTTCTTCCCCCCCCCCCCCCCGCGCTGCAGAGAGTGAAAGGATGGCGGAGGCAAGCAGAGACACACGCGCGTACACACCAAAGGGGCTCAGGAACGGCCGCGGTCGAACCGGCGGCTCACTCTCAGGAACAAAGGATGAGGGCGGAGGGGAGATGTAGAGGGAGGCCGTGCAGGAGTGTGGCTGCGGTACGCAGGCCAAGACGTCCGCTAGCGGGGCATCTAGCAAGGTCGCCCTCCTTCATGGGGAGAAGAAAACGCACGCACGCGCGCCGTGTGCGCTGTCCACAGTCACGCAGCGCCACTTGTGCTCTTGGCCGAAGGCAGGGCTAAAGACGGAGACAAAGTCGATGCGCAGGCGAAAGGAAAAAAAGAGCGCATGCGACAGGCAGATGCGTTTCAGCCCGGACTGCTTGTTATCCGCGCATGCGCGCACGTATCGACCTCCCGTCGCGAGCAATCTGGCGGCACCTGAAGCGCCGTCCTTGCGACGCACACCGCTCACACACGCCGCGGCGGTCAGCGGCACTCAAGTGACCCTCTCCACTTTCCTCCGCGCCAACACCCGCGTAGCACACAACACGAAGCGTATACGTACCGGGCACCTGTGAGGACGACAACACCGGTCATGTTGGCTCATGTTTCTCGTCGCTGCATCTTTTTGTGTTTCTGCGGCCCTCCGTGGCCCAAACGCGGCCCCGCGCCGTTGGCCCTCCGCTCCCCTCCCTTTCTTTTTCCTGTGCAGGGCTGCGGGTGTCGGCTGTCGGTTCAATGACTGCCACGCAGCTGGCGCGAGAGACGCAGCAAAGGATCGAGTGCAGAGAGTAGGAAAGCCGAGCCGCACTTTTACTCGCAGCCGGCGCTGGCGAAGCTGACCCCGTAGCGCAGGTTCGCGGGTGCGGTGGTGCCCATGTGATATATTTCCCACAAATGTGACCTCGACTGCCAACGCTGGTGCCTAAAGACGAGAGCGTACCCTACAGTGGCGCCGCCTTTCGGCTCTGTTGCGTGAAAGGTAGCTGATCAGCAGACCGCAGGCCACCACGTATCGGCCGCAACGCATCCGCTTCTACTCGAGGAAGTCCCCCTTTCAGATGGTTTAGTCGCCGATTGTCATCACCCGCGACACGCCGAGCTCTCCCTCGAGGCAGCCGTCGATAACTGTGTGCCCGTGCTCCACCGCCAGCTGCTGGCCCTTCTGATCCGTGCTGAACTGCGCGTACTGCCGGCCCGGGAACCGGTCCTCGGTGCCGCAGTGCACGGCGTCCGTCGCGATGACGACGGCAAAGTCCCTGCCCACTCCATCTGGGGGTTGACGGTCACCTTCGCAATGGTGTGCACGAGAGCGAACGCGATTCGCGCCATGCGGGACACAAGACATATATACGGGGCTGCGATTGCCACGATATCAATGTCCCTGTTGTAGCACCGCAGGAGCGGGGATGATGGCTTCGATCGCGGGCTCGATGCACTGCATCTCTCCGTGAACCCCGTGCATGCCTGGGCAGCGCCGCCATGAGCCTCTCGCGCATCGCCGACACCTTCACAGGGCTGTGCGGCATTAACCACGCATTCGAGGCGCCGAAGATGGTGTCGTTCAGCCGGTTTAGCAGATAGGCCCGGCGAGCACCACCGAAGAGAAAGATGCTCTTCGCTTGCATGTGGCGCAGCAGGCCCCTGTGGTAGCTGCCGGCGTCCGCGTACTCGCGGTGCGGAAACACAGCGACCCACCAGACCGGTTTCACAACGTTGGAAACGCTACCCTCACACGCTGAGGCTGCCGCCGCCTCCTCGGCTCCAGCGATTACCCCGTCCATCTGCTAATCCTTTGCGGCGAAGCCGACAGGGTGGGCCATGCTCCGCATGGCTACCTCAAGACATGCTTCTTGCAGAGTACGCGCTGATGAGTAGACGTGCGCGTCTCTGCGCTCGTGCGTGTGACGTGTGCAGGAGAGCTAGCGGCGGCTCGGCAATGGGGACAAGAAACGCCGCCCCGTTTCGGCGACCCCGCAAGCTAGCGAGCATCAGACGAAGAAGAGAAAGAAGCCAAGTTACGGCAGCCAAAAAAAAAAGCGCGCCGAGGCAGCAGTGTCTTCGTTGTCGCCTGTTCTGCCGAGTGAGGCAAGGAGCGCAGCAGACGAGAAGACGGAAAAGCACGTGCGCTAATGCTTGCGTGCTGCATGTGGCGGCGGAGAGAAGTTGGGGTGGAGGTGGGAGCTGTAAGTCGTCGTGTGCTGTTGGCCATTGGGAGAGAGAGAGGGTGTTACCCTGGGTGTGTGCGTATTCGTTGCTTCTTCTCTCGCTCTCGCCCATGTACTGTCGCTGTTGCCATGGTGCGCATACGCGTGCGTGCATGCATACGTGGATACCAAAGTGGAGAACACGTGCCCACACGTGTGTGTGGGACGGGGAAAGGCAAGACAGCGGGGCAGCAGAGATGAAGCGGTATGTGTCTACGCGTTTATGTGTGCGTGTGTGCGACGAAGAAGCAAACAGGGAGGGAGGGAGGGCGACGGCGTCCGCGCGAGAGACAGTAAGAGCTGCGGGAAGGAAAAGCGCCGGCTGTGAAGCTGGCTTTCCGTCCTCGCCCCGCCCCGCCCCCCCTCCCCGCCTTCCCTCCGCTCTGAGTGAGCGCGCAGAGAGAGCAGGTGCGACTCAAGGAGGAAAGAAAGGCAGAGCGTGTGGGATACAACAAGACGCACCTAAAAGGACGGTGCATTCGACACCACGCCCGTCCTCTCTTCCTCTTAGCCGTTCCTCTGCGCGGGTATGCCGCTGAACTTGGGGCAGCGTGTCTGTTTCCCTTGGGGGAGGGGGGTGATCGTTTCTTCTCGTTGCTCTTTCCTCGAGCCGTGCAACGTGTTCTTGAGCATGCAATTGCATCGGTTTCGCGCTCCGAACAGCCGGATGGAGAGCGGTTGCCGGCGGAAAGAGCACGTGAGACATTGCAGAGAAGCTTCCACGCACAGGACGCTGTGCCGCCGAAACAGATGGGACCCTTGGATTACCTTTCTGCGCGGGCGCGCACCAGGAGAAGAGCTCGCTCATGGTGCACTGGAAGGTCACGGATGGCGCCTCGTTAGAGCGGCACTCGAAATGGCCACACACCTAACGACAAAAAAAACATCTTGAGCACGTGCATGCATCCGCCGCGCTGAAGGTGGGGGCGGGGCGCTTTGGCTGCCTGTGAAGTCCGCAGCGCGCCTCCTCTCTCATCACCCTCCCGCCTCGGCTCGTCCGCCGCCATCGACCGCCGCGCAATGTCCTTTGGTGTCTGCGGGTTCGCAGGGCGACGCGCAACTTAGAGCTGCCCTTATCCATCGAGAGAGAGAAAAGGGGGGAAGCCTGCTCTACGCGGGCGAGTCTACAGTACAACGCAGCATCTGGACGCCTCTTTATCGACTTTTCTCGAAGGCAGCGAAAAAGCGTTCGCGCTGCTCTCGGGTTCGTTGTGTGCGTCTCGTTCCGCATCAGCAGCGGGGGGAGGAGTGGACAATAAAGAGGGACGTGCCGCCGCATCCTCGTCTGCGCGGCGGTTGCTCGGCCGAGGGGGTGCCACGTCAGCCTTTGAGGCGGTGCTAGACACCTGTGCAGGTGGCTTTGCCTCTTCTCCCTCGGCGTCCTTTGCATTCGCCGCCGCCGTGGTGTTCTGGCGACTTGCGAGCGGCGCCTCCCCATTCCTGAGCGGCTTTGTGACGGCGGAGGCGGCTTCGTCGCTGTCGGCGGGGCAACGGTCACGCGTGACGTTGTGGACGACGTTGCATCAGCACCGTCTTCGGGGGCTGTCGATGACGCGGCGCGCACGGCCACCGCGGCCCGCTCAAGGCGCGGCGACGGAGATGCCTCTCGAGTCGGGGGGCACGATGAAGGCGCAGCCGCTGCCGTCCTGAGTGTTGTCACGCTACTCGATGGTGAGGGAGCCGCAGTGCTTATGACGGTGATAGTCGGTGGCACGGCAGGTTCTGCTGATGGCGGCGGCTTGGGCACTGGTGCACGCATCACTGGCATGGACGCGGACTGCGGCACTATCGTTGTCTGCGCGGTCGAGGAAGAGAAAGAAGAATGCAGTGGTGCAGGCGATGCCGCGGCTGCCACGGTAGCCGTACAAGGCGGCGTCGAGGAAAGGCGGAAGGCCTTGTCCGGACAGAAGCGCCATGCAAGCGATGGCCGGTTGCGGCTGGGCTGAGCCCCCGTGCAGGGGCAGAGGCTTAAAGTCGGCCCTGGTCACCAATCGCTTGCCTACGTCTCTACGTACCTTCACGTCAGCTGCGGTGAAAGGTGCACCGATGCTGCTCGTGGGGAGTGTGGCAGTGGCTTCCCGTACTACCAGAGACGGTGCCGCGAGTGCGCTCTTTGCCTTTCGAGATTCACCTGTGACCGTAGGCCCGGATGCAGACTGAGACGACGTTCCGGGGGCGCTCCCCGAAGGGCGTGAGGGGGCGCTGCTAGTAGCCCGTGCATTGCTGGTGTCGGGCGAGGGCCGTGCTGTGGTGCACCGAAACCTAGGCTGCCCGTCCACCGTCAGCGAAGATGTGCCAGCCGAGGGTCGCCCAACAGACGTGCGAGGCATCGCCGAGAGAGAGAGCAGCTGAGGCTGCAGCGGCAGAGGCTGCGGTGACGAGCCGTCACCACCACGTCCTTCGCGCCTCCCTTCAGCCCCTGGAGGCTGCTTCTCCACAGGCTTACGTATCGCGCCCACAGAGCGGGGTAGAAGTGGATCGCATTTCTGTTGTTTGCCACTGCCGCCCCGCAATGGTGGCGGCGGGGGGCGCTGCTGAGCAGATGGCTCTAGGGCCGGCAAGGTGGTCGGGGTGATCAGCGGCGCACGTGTCGCGGAGTCCCGTTGCACGATCAAACTCTTCGGAGAGGCGGTAACGGAAGGGAAGCTGTTCACCTTACCGCGTCGAAGATCGGTTGAACAGCGATTCGACGAAATTTGCAAAGGGGACGACGAGTCCGGTGACACGGCCGCCGCAGCGGTGGACGGCCGCTTTCTCGCAGCGTCGCGTGTGGCGATGGGCGAGCCGCCTTCGCTGTGTGGCTGTGCCGTTTCACGAGCTGTCATGGTGTCGCCCTTCGCACCCTCGGCTGACACGGGGCCGGAGCGTGTGGTAGTGTCGATGTTGGCTAGCCCACCGGATGTGGACAACTCGAGCTCCAGGTTGGCTGCCAGCAGCTCTCGCGACTGATGGCTGTAAGCGATGGGCGGGGGCGGGGTCCTGAAAGAGTCGCTGGTTGCGCTTCGCCCGTCTTCGCTCGCCAAGGACGACAGGGGATACTGAAACCCGCGTGCACCAGACAACGTTTGCTGGGAGGTGATAGAGTCGCGGCGCGGGCGGGTGCGGCAGCGAATCACCGACTGCGTCGCGCTGTTCTGCGACAACAGCGACGCTGTGCGCACGAGCACGCGCTGGACCGGGTTGTGGGTCTCGTTGTACCGTGCCCGGCGCAGGAGACCCTTTGCAGTGCGCTGCGCCGCCGTCTGGGCGTGCAGGTAGGCAGGTGAGCCATCGCCGCAGTCGCCGGACGGCCCTCCGAGGGAGCCCTGGCGACTGTGCGGCGTGGCGAACGAGGGCGAGTTCATGGAGGACAGCGCCGTTGCCCCGCCCAACTTCGGCGACGGCATCCCGACGCTGCTGTTGCTGGCTCCCATCACCGCTCTCTTCTCCCTCTGACCCAGCTTTTTCTCGCGGAGGCGCTCCTTCTCCTCCTGCGCCTGACGCTTGGCTCTCCGCAGCACCTCCCAGTATTCGGCCTCCCAGAAGATCTCCTCCGCGTCTGGCGCGGGACGGCGCGCCACCAGCGCCTTGGCCGCCATCTCTAGCGAGTCGTCCGTCGGCGACAGCTGCAGGTACTCGAAGCCATCGGAGTTGAGACTGGCGGCGGCGGCGGCGGCGGCAGCTGCCTCCTGATCACCGGTCGCCCTAATTTTGTTGAGCGTGATGACGGGTAGGTCGCTGTATGCGCCAGCCAATTTGCTGACAGAGCAGCCCGTAGCCTCGCTCAGCTGAATCACGGTGGGCGGCCGGTACACAGTGCACGTCGGCCCCTCCAGGATAGAGCGCAGGTAGGGCACCTTCTGCAGCGCAGCTGCCCAGCGCTCGCTCGGCGCTGATGCGATCTTGGCTGACGCGCCCGCTGACGACGACGATGGTGGCAGCGGCAGCCATGGAATTGGCGCACCTCCAGAGACGGCCGACGGACGGGGCGAAGAGGAAGTGGGGGAAGCCGTGACGTGCGAAGGATCCTTCATGAATGCGAAGAAAAGAAGCGGGAAGGGGGGAGTATCGAGGAGGAGGAGATGACGGGCGACACACATGGGAAACGTAGAAAATGAGACGACGAAAGGAAGGGAGGGCGAAGAGCTCCGTCGTCTGCCTGTCTGTGTGTGTTTGTGTGTGTGTGCGTGTGGCAGGGGAGTGAGAGAAGGCGAAGACAACAGCAGCAGTAACAAAGGAAAACGGCGCGAAGAGGCCGCCAGCGCCAGGGAGAGCGATAGGTCGGAGGGAGCGAAAGGGAGGAAGGGGCGAAAGAGACAGCGAGGGGCGGGGCAGAGAAAGGAAGCGGAAAAAAGAGGGGGGCCTCCGGTGTACCTTTTCGCTCTGCCTCACAACGCGTACGACAGGAGTTGACTATGAAATTGAGACTCCGCTCGTTGGGGAGGAATAGGGTAGGGAGTGGAGAAATACAGCGTGAAAGTTTACGGGACACATACATAGGCAAGCAGCTGTGTTTACACGTCAAGTACAAGGCGCCTCTTCACGCGATGCCCTTCGGAGACGATAAAGGATTGGGGGGGGGGGGGGTCCACCAGCGGTCACCGAGAGAGAGAGGTGCACAGCACAGACACAGAGGCACGCACTCACATTCGCACTCGTGTGTGTGTCTGCACCTGTGTGCACCCGCGCTCAAAGTCAAGGGAGTGACCTTCCGTTCTAGCAAGAACAAGAGGATTTACTCAGTCGCCGTGAAGCTTGCAATCTACGTGTGCCGCCCTATCTACACACAGACTGCAGTGTGGTGGTTTGTGGGGAGAGGGGGGAGGTATGGTGGATGATGATGACGGCAGGGGAGTGTACCAATGTTGGGTTGCGTGAGAATAAGGAAATAAGTATAAACATAGATAGACCTGTGCGTGAGCGTGAGCGTGGGGGGGGGGGGGGGGGGAAGTGGGCGTTGGCAGGAGGCACGGTAGAGCAAAGAGAAGGAGCAGCATTGGGGCGAGGAGGAGTGGTGGGTGCAGCACAGGGAATGAGAGACCAACAACGTAAGAGAAAACCCTTCTCCACAAGTGCGTGCTGCAACAACGCACCGGAGAAACAAGCCAACGAGCGACAAGACGCGTACCATGCGGGTAGAAGGAAGCGACAGCTGGGATGAAGCAGGGAACAGACGCGGAGAAACGGAGAGGCATCGGGGCGGCAGAGAGAGGTGAGACGCTGCCAAAGAGGGGGAACGCGCAAAAAGGCAAAGGGAAGGACTCAGGAAAAAGGGAGGTGAAAGGTGTTCAGCCTCACGCACGCCTAGATGCGAAGACACGCTGAAAAGGGGTAGCACAGTCGCCCGCAGCGCGGATGGGCTGGCACGGCGCAAAATGCACTTTGCGCCGTGAGCAGAAACGTCCCTTCCTTCACGCCTCCGCCCCCATGCCAAAACGCCCCTCTCCCCCATCCCTCTTCCCACTCGCACCCCGAAGGCTCTCAGGTGCACAATGTGGCACGCACGCAGGCACGCACGCACACACACACCACCTCCCACGGCGGGACGACGGGGACGTACACGTCCATCGCCCTTGCCGCTCCTGACGCACCCTACGCTAGACACATACTCTCTCTCTCTCTCTCTCCAAGGAAAGGTGCCTGAACTGTCGCTGTACTTGCCTCCGCATCCAGAACTGTGCCGCTTTACTGTTTCTTGGGTGTTAGTTACATCCACCTGTGGCCAGAGGCGGACGATAAGATGCGTGCGCCGGCCGCGCTTGTGTCTCTGGAAACAAATGGGGAAGGCAATCCATTGGTTTGACAGCCGTCCTCTTGACACGTAGCAGCCGACCCCCGCTCACAGACACCAACGCAAGCCGATCTGGCGGGTCACTCGAAACGGCACACGAGTGAATCTCGATAGCTCTGAAACCGAAGAAAATGGGGCGCCAGCAACGCTGGCGCTGACAATCCTTCCGTCTCTCCTCCACCCATCAGCGGACCTCCTCCCTTCCCGAGGCAGGTCAACGTCGACAGCTCCTCTTGCTGTGGATAGTATCCGCGCTTTTAGATAGGCATTGCGCATCCCTGTTAGATAGCGCCCTTCCAACTCTAGCACTGACCTGCAGTAGTAGCAGCACTACCGGCCGCGGCCGGCGACGACGAGGACGAGGCTGCACTGCTGCCGGCCCCCGATCCTCTCTCGACAGAGGAGAGCAGCGTCGAAGGGCGAAACAGCGGAGGTCGCGCGTGAGTCTGTAAGCCCTCCCCTGTAGCCCTGTACGAGTAGTGGTACGCAGCGCCGGCCTCACGAGAGCTCCAGAGGCAGGCGCGGTGGTCGCACCGCCGGCGCTGGCGGCTCCGCGAAGTGCCGCTACCGCGGCGCTGCTGTGGCCTCCGTGCTCCCCCGCAGATGAGACGATCCTCCCCAGCTGCTCTGCCAAGTCGCCGGAGCTTACCTGCAGCAGCGGAGCTGACAGCGTTTCGGGTCGCCAGAGCGGCAACGCAGAGGCCTCATCCACGGGCAGATGAGGGTCAACGTCGGCTACCACTGCCATCTTCTGCTCCCCCCACGCCTTCGACGAGGCGGACAGTAGACTGCGCAGATACGATAGCACCACCTGAAGACGCTGTGCCTGCGTCGCGTCGGCGGGAGTGGCGGAGCTGCACACCTGCAGCGCATCCTCGTACCGCTGGAGAAGAATGTAGAAGGAGATGAGCACGGCCTCGCGCTGGTGAGCCCCCTCCGCAGTCCGCAGCGTGCGCTCGATCGTGTCCGCCGCCGGGCTTCCAACCTCCACCCACCCGCGCATCGCCGACACGCTGCCCGCGTGAAGCGCCGCATAGGCCAACGGCTGTGCCGCCAGGTGCATCAGCTCTGCGGAGCCACGCATCACTTCGTACAGAGCCTCGATCATGCGCGACGAGCCAGCGCGCAAGGCCACGCAGAGGAGCCTCATCGCCATCGCAACCGGAACGTCCTCGCCGGCGCTGGTGTACACCGCAATGCAGGTCGGGATCAGCCGAAGCAAGACATCCAGCGCGGCAACATGGGCGAGACCGTTCACGACAGGCACCAGCAGCCTTACAAACGGAGGCGCACCGAGGTGCTGCACCGCGGGCCCCATCGCGTAGAGAAACGACTTCTTCTGCTCTGCTTCGGCCGCCGCCGCAGGGTTAACCCCGTGATCGACCGCGTAGCACGTGAAGGCCCACGTGTTCAAATCCACCGGCATGCCGAACAAGATCAGAAACGACTCGCGCCACTGGCGCTTCTGCTGCTGCTCTGCCATCGATGGCAGCGCCTGTGCGCCACTCGCGTCCGCCGAATGCTCTAAGCCCACGTAGCTGTAGTAGAGGATGAAGAGCGCCACTTCGGGCGTGACAGCGTCCATGCTAGCGAGCGCCGACGCCATGGTGAGCGACGCATCGGCGGCTGGCAGGCCCAGCTTATCGAGCAGCACCTCGATGCAGAGCGGTGTTGCCGATTGCCACATCGCGAGTTCCGCAACGGAGCTCTGGTAGACGCTTTTGCGACGGAATGTGTCGTGGAGCAGCGACTTCCACTGCGCCTGCGCCGCCTCGACCGTCGCCGTCGCCTCGCTGAGGCGCAGAACGTCCTTCAACGGCTTCGATACGGTGTGCATGATGCCCAGGTGCACAAACAGGGCGTACGCAGCGTGCTCCCGGGACACCTGCGCAGCGCGCTGCAGCAGTCGGTACGGCAGGCTCTCGCTGGCTGCCAAGTCTGTCACACTCGCAGACTGCTGCTGCCGGGTCAGGAGAGCGTAGAGGGCGTGCTGCGCCTGCATGAGTCGATGCAGTAGCAACGCGGCATCCTTCTCGCATGTGAGCTTCTGAGCGGAGTCCCGCAGCTCCTTCAGCCGAGCTTCGCAGCTACGACAGTGACTGCTCAGCTCGCTTTCGGCGCATTGAATGATTGTCATCGCCAAGGACGGCGCGACTGATGCAGCGCCCGCAGCGGCAGAGGACGCAGCGGGTCCGTCTTGGAGAAGAGTCGCCACGTACAGGGGCCCGGCGCCGCGTGCACTTTGTGAGAGAATGTGAAACTGCCCTCGCTCATAGCGCACGCCGTAGAGCTGCTCGGCGTAGCAGACTTGATGCTGCCGCCAGTGCAACTGCACGGCGGGCGACGCTCCCTGCAGGCGCACCGTACCGTAATGCAGCTGCTGCTGCTGCTGCTGCTGCTGCTGCTCTGAGCTGCCGGCGTCCGCTGTCGTAAAGGCAAAGTGAAGCACCGGCGCACGCGGGTCGGCGTGGATCTGCACCTGCACCATGGATACCTTGTTGCTGTCGCCGTTCTGTGCCCAGGTGGCCATCAGCTGCGTCTCCAGCACCTGCGTCGTGACCGTGGAGCTCCGCGCTTGACTTGCACTGCTGGCGTCTGCCAACGCTTGTGACGGCTGCTGCAGTTCCTCGTTGCCCTCGGCGCCACTGCCGATGCCTATCCTCTCACCGCACTGCACCGCCACGACAGAGCCGTCCGAGTACACCACCCACAGTACAGTCGCGCCGGTCCATGCCACACGCAGCGGGGCTGCAGACGGCGATGCGTGAAAAGGGAGCTGAAGAGTGTGTAGCACGTGCATGTCACTACCCTCATTCGCCGCGAGGAAGGTTTGTCGAGCTGCCCTCGAGGCCGACGGCGCTTCCGCCACCTCAGCATGCGCTTCAGCAGTAAACCTTGCAGGCGCCGGAGCCGCTCGCTGCACACCGCACACCGCCGCTACGCCGCTGCCGAGTATGACAGTCACCTCGGCGTGACCAGCACGACCGGGGCCCAGGCAGCAGATCGTGCTCTCTTCGAAGCGGAGCGCCTGCAGCTTGCCAAGCTGCGGAGTGCAGGCGCAGAGAGTATGCGGATCTTTCAGGAAAGCAGCCATGTCCAGCGCCACTAAACCTTTGACGGAGTCTTCAGATTCAACGCGGAAGCACTGCATGGGGCACCAGGGTAGCTGCATAGGGGGCGATGATCTAGTCAAAACCCCGTCATCGATGCCCACCTCAGCCAGCCGCTGGCAACCGGAGAAGAAGACGATTTTCGTGGGCCCCTCTGTGCGCACAGGGTAGTTAGTCCCCGTGTTTGCCCTCGAGGCTCGCAGCGGCGTCACGCGGCAGGCCACAACGGCAGCAGAGTTCACAGCTGCTTCCTCGACAAATTCTTCCTGGGTCCTCACGACTGCGTCAGTCAGCTGCGCACCCGCGTACGCGTGCACCAACACACGCGACGGCAGGGGCAGTTGCTCGCCCTCAGCCATCGGGGCAGGGTTGGCGACGACGAGGTGGTTCATGCCGTTCAAGAACGACACCACCGCGCCGTTGTTGTCTCCGCAGAAGCGAGCCGCATCGACGGGTTGCACAGTGAGCCGACGCTTGCGTTGCATGACGACCGGCAACGCGTCCTATCTCCTTGTACCACTGCTTTTATGAAACTCGTGCGTGCTTGTGTGTGTGTGTGTGTGTGCTGTTCTATGCGTACCGCTTGCCGCTTCTGTCTGTTTTCCTTCTTCTTTTCTGGAACTGCGCACTGTGTGTGTGTGTGTGTGTGTGTGTGTGTCGGTGGTGAAGGAGAGGAGCGACGGCACCAGTGTGAGAGAGAGACCAAGTCAACAGCATCCGAAATGCCTTTGTCTGTATGTGTGTACGCCACATGAAAGGTGCTCACCGTGCATGGAAGCGACCATGGTGCCAATGAAGCAACCGAGGACGAGTGCGTGCAAGGAGAGGATGGGAGGCCTCGCACACACCACCAGAAACCTGCGACGGGGACGGAGACCAGTGCGCGAGGGGGAGGGGGCCTTCTCCGCTGTGGGGCGCGCATTAGTGTCAGTCAGCCCTCTAGTCAAGATGCGTGCCGATAAGCAACGATTGTGTCCTGCGCAACTCGCTTGCTGGAAAGAAGAGGACGACAAGACGAGGGGGGTGTCAAGCGAATCAAAAAAACGCAGCGCCCTTCAGCGAACAGAGGGCGACGGCGCAGACACACACACACACACACCGTTCCGCAGGCTTTCTTTCGCTGTTCCCACCCTCGCCCACTCAACAGCAGCTAACGGCCCTCGTCTCACACCTTTATTCGCCACGACCAAACCGCTCCGTCCAGCGACGACATATTTGCAGAAACAGCAGTGCTGTCAAGGTCGCGTCTGTGAGAGCGTCGTGGCCGTTGGCAGCTCGATCTGCCGCCCCATCGATGCTTAGAAAGGCGCACAGAGCATCGAGGTTGTTTGCCAGGTGCGGATAGGCCACCTGCGCCCACTGCCGAGTGCACGTCAGAGGGTACTGAGGGTGCCAGAATATTTGGTAGCCGCACCGCCGCAGGTGATGCTCAAGGAAACGCGCGTCGAATGACGCGTTGTGCGCCACCAGCGGCGGGAGGTGAACAGCGCGGTGCCCGCCGAGCTGCGCAGCCTCCAACTGCGCGGACGCGGAAACGGGAGCGTCCGCTCCGACAAGAGCCATGTAGGCCACCAACTCATTTGCCACCACCGGCCACGGGGAGCAGTGCTGCACCGTCTCCCACGTGATTCCGTGAACGGCTGCAGCGGCTGCGGAGATGCGTCGGGGGTCGGAGGGCCGCACGTAACGGTGGAACACTCGCCCCCCGCGTGTCCACAGTCCCTCGATGACACCGCACATGCTTTGCTCCTCCAACGACGGTGCGCAAGGAGCAGCGTGCTTCGGGCCTGTCGAGGTCGTTTGTGAAGGCGGCGTCCACCGCAACTCGACGCAGCCCACTTCGAGAATCTCATCTGCGGTGGCCGAGAAGCCGGTAGTTTCAAGATCTACGACAACGCAGCTGAAGGGCGCTGAGAGGCAGCCAGCTGCCCATGCCGAGGCCACGACGGGAGTTGAGAGCTGTGAAATCAGGGATGATGCAGGTGCCGTTTGGCCTCCTCGCAGCGGAGCCAGAAGCCCGATGGTGTCGGCAAGGAGAGGATGCAACTTGGGCGATACAGGCGCAAAGGGGCCGGCACCCGCACCCCCCTCACAGCTCGCAGTACGAGGCAGGGACACCGCGAGACGCGGTGAGGGCGAGGAGGGGTGCGCGGAGTCGGAGGAGTGTGGCGCGCCGTCGGAGGTCTGGGGAGGTGTCCGTCGCCCCTGGTCCCCCATCCACACTCCGATGAGCGCTGCAATCCCGCGTTGGGTTGACGAAGATGTCGCAGTGGGCTCACGGCGAGCTTTTCCCGGCTGCACACTCTCCTTTGCTGCGGTGCCTTGGCGAGGCCGTTGCTGCGGGCGCCGCCCCCGGAAGCGCCGTATACTGGCGGAAAGATCATCCATGCATGCCTTGCGCAGACTCGAGCTCCGAACCGCTGGCGTTTGGCAGCGTTGAAGCCCTCGCCACTGCGGCAAGGCCGCTACCTTTTCCTTGTGGTCACGGCACCTGTGCTTAGTGCGCGGGGTGGGTGAGCGTGCACCCGCCGACGACGAGAGGAAGGGGGAAGTGGTTTGGCTGAAAGCGAAGAGAAGATAAGCAGAGACAAGAAGCAGGCGCTCGTGTTGGTGTGTGCGCATTGTGGAGTGGAGACAATAATACACGTTGCGCGAGCGTGAGAAAGCCGCAGCATACAGGGATGAGTGCGGTATTCACCTGTGAAGAGGGATGCTGCCGCCTTGCAGTTCACCTGCCCGCACCCGTCGCTTGCGAATGCGCAAGCGACGGGTGCAGCCGCTCATGTGTGCCCGTGAACCACATCTTCAGCTCTTCCCAGCCCCTCCCTGCCACCCTCCCCCAGGCCCTATGCACCCGCGAGGGCCAACACGTGCGCGAGGGAAAGCGAGAAGCACAACGTCGGCACTGCCGCGAGGCAAAAGCGGGCGCAGAGCGGAGCGTTGAACGCAAAGGCAGCATAGAAAAGCACACGCACGCACACGCAGATTGTGTGACGCGGCATTGAGGAGGCGTGAGAGGAGGAGGAGGAGTACTAAGGCATATGGACACCCTCAGATGGTCCGTCGACCGACCACTCATGCCACGCCCTTCATATACGGCTGTCCTTTATCCGGTATTCGGTTCGCGTGCGCCATCGTCGCAAGATGTGCGCGACGCCAACAGCGAGTTGCGTTTATTCACGCTACCGTAGCCACACATCTCTCATCAAAACAACCGACACACACGCACACACACACAAACACACAGACTCTACACACGAAGGGAAGAGCTACGTGCAAGCACACGTGCGGAAGGCAACCCAGCCACGCTGCCCTCCCCCCGCTCCTTTCGCCTCAAAACGCGCCGCATATGTTGTCTGTGTCTGTGGCCGTGGCCGTCGCTGTGTCACAGCCAACATAGGGCACGCGAGCGCACTCAAGCACAGCCACGCACAGCGGCGGCGGCGGCCACCGCAGGCGCTTGAAAGGCTGGCGGGGGGTTGGCGAGAAAGAACCAAGCGAGGCAGGAAGAACAAGGAACGTGAGACAGAGAGAGGAGGGGGAGAGGTGGTTCTCAAGGCAACCACATCGCACCAACACACACAACTACTCTGCACTTCCCACGGACGGGTCAAAGAAAAGCAGGTGCCTCCTTCTCCCCATCACGCACCCATCCGCGGCTCCCTCGAAGACGGAACGACCACACATATTCACCGAACACGAAAAGAACAAGTTGAAGAGAACATGAAGCGACGGCGACGGCACGCGCTCCTCCGACGCCATGGCAGGCGCTTGTCTATACGCGTGGCAAGCACACACACGCAAACATGCACGCACACACCAATGCCGATGTTTTCGGGGGTAGTGGTGCTGGCAGGGAAAGCCGGTGGGGGGGGGGGGGGGGGGGGTAAGGAGTGCCTGCGTATGTGGGTGGGTGGGTGGGTGGGTGTCTGCTTCTCCTTCCCCCTTTTTGCTGGAAATACTCCCGCACTTAGTAGGCGCTGTGGTGACGGCGCCGTGTGAAGGTGGTGGGCTGGAGTTGCGTTTCGAAAATACGTGCGCACTGGCCAAGGATGCCAACAATCGCCATCCACTGCACGGCCTTGTCTGACACAAGCAGCAGGCACGCCAGGTTCAGCAGCACCGAGCCAATGACAACGAAGCCGGGAGAGCTGCCCATCTTGCGCCCCTTCCACAAGAGCACCAGCAGCGAGATCTGGGCCGGCAATGTGACAGAGGCCTGCACCAATGACCACGTCTCCCGCCTCAGCTGCGAAAGAAGACCTGTGGTGCCGCCGTGCGCCACGCGTTCCACATGGTGCACAGCCACAGCAGTGTCAAGGAGCAGGCCGTGGGAGCGAAGTAGCGGAAGTGGTGCTCCTTGAGCCCAAAGAAAATGACTTCGTCATCCACGAAGAGCAGCAGAAGAAGCGAGGACAGGACGTACAAGGCTGGCTCACTGTCGTTGCCGAAGAAATTGATGGCGCACAGCAGTGCCACGGACAGCTCCGTCGAGAAGTTGGCGATTACGCCAAGGGGCAGGCTGGCCTCGTGGCTGATCTCGCGGCACTTGGGGAGCAGCGGCCGCCCTCTCAGGCGGCAGTTGATCATTACTGACAAGCCCAGGTGCATGACGACGATGACCGCCAGGAGGCGCAGGCTTCCCTGCTCGTACATATCCCACAGCATCGTCAGGCGATTGGGCGAGTAGTACAGCTTCGCCTGCTGCGCCGCGACAGACCGGTTGAGCTGCAGGAAAGATAACGGGATCGTAAGAATGGAGAGGCCGTACACTCCAACGAGCACGGTGCCGCTCACCTCGCGATAGTGCGCCACATCGATCATGAGGAGAATCAGAAAGACAAAGCCCAGCATCATGATGTAGAAGTTGAAGGTCGGCGCGGCCTGCACGAGCCCGGTGATGCCGAGCGACAACGACGCGGCTGTCGCGAGCCAGTACACAAAGCGGCCAGCGAACGGGATGCACTGCAGAAATGAGGCCCGGGCACCAAGCAGCATCATGAGGCCGACGGCCGCCGCGTACCGGCCTCTGTCGGCGTACTCGAAATCGTAGTCGAAGTCGGACACCTCCGCCCCCACCACGCGGGTGGGCTGCAGGGCTAGCAGGACCACTCCCAACAGCGCCGCGCAGCGGGAAACGGCGCGAAGCGGAAACACCGCCGGGTAGCGGCTCTTCAGCCGCCACCACACGGGCATCGTCAGAAGCGCGTAGGTCACACAGCACGTGCCGGCGGCAATGTGAAGCAGCTCCGACTCTGCGACGTAGCTCTGTGTAACAAACTCGTAGGCAGCGCGCTGCACGTTGCGGATCGTCAGCAGAGACAGCAGCAGCGCCAGGGTGGCGTATGTGTGAAGCATCCTCTTCGCTGCCTCCATCTTGATGCGACGTCGGTGCTCAATCTCGAATGAGGCGACGAGGTAGCCGGCGAAGAGGGCGACCCACCACCCGCCCGTGATCTCGGCCCTGAGGAGCCACGCGCGGGCCGTCTCCATCCCATCACGCGCAGTCAGCTCCGCTGCGTAGTAGGCACTCGTCACTTCGACCAGAAAAGTAAAGAGCTTGGCCACAAAGCAAGACGAGATTAGCACCGCCGAGTACACCGTCAGAGCGCCGTTTTTGTACATGCGGCACGGCACGGCAACGCCCACCGCACTCGTGAGCACGACAAGCACCGCCGGGTAGGCGCCCTCCTCTTTCTGCGAGTAGAGGACGTGCTCGACGAAGGTGAGCTGCAGCGCAAGCAGGAAGAGAGCGATCGTCACCGGTGCCTTGCTCGGCGAGAAGGAGAGGGTGAAGCTCATGCAGCCGAGCACGTAGCACCACAGCACGCTCACCCCCAGCACCGGCGTTGGCACTACCGTCGTCTCACCGAAAACGCGCAGGTCCATCACGATGAAGGAGTAGGTGCGGTACATCCACCACAGTAGCATCAGGCTAGTGAAGACGGTAAAGCTGAACATTGGGCCGCCGTTCGTGCGGTCCATGAGGAACACGTTAAAGGCGATGATGGAGAGCACACTAGGGAAGTAGAGCACACCCGGTGCACTCGTCAAGATGCACAGAATGACGGACACCGCGCAGCTGCCAAGCAGCACCGGCATGCGCCGCAGCAGATACTTGCCCTTCGTCACGTCGCCGCCGCGGCTGTCGACGTCAAGGAGCCACTTGATCTCGATGCCGACGTACACGGTGATGTAGAAGGCGATCAGCAGCAGAATGGCGTTGAAAGGGAAGGCAACGCCCGAGAACAGGTACGAGTAGCGCGAGTTGAGGAGGCGGTAGGCGCCCCAATGCACCCCAACGATAGAGACGGTGGCCAGCACGGGAATGCGGAAGGCCGCGACGAGGTCAAGAAGCCCGAGCGGGTCGTATTCGAGCTGCTGCAACAGCGAGTAGGTCTCTTCTGGCGGCGACGCCAGGAACCAGAGGCTGTGCAGTGGCGAAATGCAGAAGTACGCGATGCCACCGCAGACAAGGCCGACCGAGTTGAGCACGTTCGCAACCGTGTGGTCTGCCCAGTTGCTCTGGAAGGCGTTGTACACGGCGACAGGGAGGAGCAAAACAAGGCAGCTGAAGACGAGTGCCTCCACCTGCTCATTCAACTGCATTGGCGCGCCGCAGGTAGACGAGGTGGAGTCGACAGACGCCGCGTCATCAACGCCGCCAGCGCTGTCGCCGTCGTCACCCGCCTGCGCACCTTTCGCCTGATCATCCCCGTCACCGGCGACCCTCCGTCTCGCGTGGGCCCCGGCATCCCTCATGGCATCCGACTGCAGGTGCTGCTGCTGCTGATCTGGCTGCACCGACGCCGCCGCCGCGGCGCCAGCAGCACTCCCTGGGGACACCAGCACGAGAAAGCTGCTTTTGAGGGGGCAGTAAAAGAAGTGGTGCAGCGTGCACAGAGCGACAAAGAAGAAAAAAGGCGCGCGGCGGGAGCCGACGAGGCCGGTGATCGTCGTCAGCAGCGGCGGCAGGCAGAGCACAGGGCCAACCGCGAACACGAATCGCTCCAGCGCGCACAGGACATTCGGAAACGTCTCCTGCACCCAGCGAAAGTGCTGGATTGCGGCCGCCACCACAACCATGAGAACGCCGCCCAAGTCGGCGATCATCAACATGGGGCCAAACGACGTGGCCGCCGCGTGAATGTTAGAGATGAGAAGCGTCGCCGAGAACACGCCGGCGGTGCCGAGCAGGACTAAGACGGTGGTACGATGGTAGCCCAAATAGTCGGTAATGTACAGCAGCACCACCCCGCAAAGCAGCGTCGTGAAGGCAAACGTGGACATGAGAGGAAGGACGCCGAACAGCGTGGAGAAGAAGAGGAGCACGAGCCTCTTCACATGGCAGGGTGAGCCGATCAGGAACTCTACGTGCTGCCGCTGGGACGCGTGAGAAAACGTAAATGACGCCGTGCCGCCCCTCGCGGCGGCCCCACCTGCAGTCGACAGATGCCGAGCAGCGTTCTCTCGCGCGTAACCGCCGCCGTCGTTTTGCCCCTCGTGGCCGCGGTGCGCCGACGGCTGGATCCTGCCGTGCAGCTGCTCGTGCCGCCTCTCTGTCTCCCGCTTTAGCTGCGTTTCCAACCAGTGCTGCGAGGTGGCCGCGATGGCCTCGCCCACGACCTCCTCACGCGCCGCCTCGCGCGGAATGTACGCGTTGGGGTTCCGCTGCTGGTGAGGCGGTGGCGGCGGCGGCGCCAGTGCCACGTGCTGCGGCTGCGAATACCCGCCGTACTCAGGATAGGCTTGTGACGGGCTAGTCATGGCCGCGGAGACGTACGAGCCGGACGGCGTCAGTGACGATGCCGCCGTGGCAGCGTGGTTGCCGAGGTTACCCCCGTTCGCGTCGCCCGTGGAGATGGGGAACGACGGCGGGTAGCCAGGTTGTGGCTGCCTTGAATACGGAGCCGGTGGATAAGACAGGTGTGCCGTGGTTGCAGCGTGGGGGCTGGTCGAATGGATGACAGCCGGCAGACTACCTCGGCTCTGAGGCGGGCGCTCCGCTGCAGCGCCCCCAAGCGACGGAATCGGAACGGCGGGCCCTGTTGAATGAGACATGGCGGTGCGATTGAGAAAGTGAGAAGGGGAGGACGCTGCAACCGCACAGACTCCAGCGCACGCGCGCGTCGCCACGGGGAAAAGCGAGTGGAGGGAGGAGGACAATGAAAAGGTAAAACGAGGCCGCAAACAAGACGGAAGAGCAACGAATAAGCGAGCAAACAAAAAACGACGCGAGGGAGGGCGCGCAGCCTGCAGACGCAAAGTACACACGCAGGCGCGTGTGTACGGCCCACGAACACGGAGGGGGAGGGGGGTGGGGGTACGGCACGGGGGAGAGAGCGGCGGATCGGTTGGTGCGCCTGTACCGCCCCTTGGATTGTTACTTCTTGTTTTTGTACAAAGACTGGGGTCGCAGGACGAGGGGGAAGGGAGGGGCGGGGCGCAAAAGAGAAGTGTCGTGACGCACAGGCGCCCCATGCAAACGAGGAGGTGGGCGTGGGCGTATGTGGGCACGCACGCACACACACATGTATATATGGATAGCCATGAAGGTGTGTGTGTGTGTGCGTGTTGTGCGAAGTGGTAGGAAGGAATGGGCGAGCGCAGGTGCACATTACGGAGACGCGATATAGAAAAGAGTGCAGGCGTGAATGACGGCGGAGGAGGAGGAGGATGCGAAAGCAGCGGAGAGTGTCGCATGTATGCACAGAGAGGACACTGCCTTCGTCGAGGAAGAGGGCACCCGCACGAAAGAGGAGACCGCCGTTGCGGTTCGAGCACCTCGAGACTGGAGAGAGAGAGAGACGGGGGGGGGGGGGCAAGAGACGACGGCAATGTCTCTCTTCTACGGAGGTGCGCTCACCCACGCATCGCTTAACCGTCCCTGTAGACAAGCACACGCGCACAGGCAAAAGTGGTGCGGTACCGCATCTTTCAGCTCTTCCGTCAAAGAGCCACGGTGAGGTGGGGCATTTTGGTCATTGTGGTTTGCCTTAGAGGAAATATACACGCACGCGCTGCACCCCTTCTGTGCATCGCCGTCTGTGACCACCGAGAAGGCGCGCAAGAGGTCGCTGGTCTGCGTTTGTCCTCTTCTTTTCGCCTCGGCATGCTTTCGACTCTCGAGGAGAGACAGGTGCACAGCCGCACCGACGCACACTGGCGCACGTGCCCTTCCCCTCCCATGGACGAAACCACACAGAGATAGAGAGAGCCGCATTCGTGAGCCCGCACCGTACAACACCACACGAAGAGAGCACTCTGCGACGGGAAAACGCGCACGCGAAACCCACGAGAGAGGAGAGAGGAGGGGTGGGGATAAGCGGAGCGCCTTACACGAGTAAAGAGAAAACACAAGCGCACACGCTCGACGAGTCCTTCGCACACAGGCGAACATCGTCAGAAGGAGAGAGAAGACACAGATACACACACGCGAGCAAGAGGAGAAGAGACGCGAGAAGCAGAGAGAGAGAGAGGGAGGGCGGGCGCCAGCAAGAGCATGTGCAAGTGTGCACGCTTTCGCACAGATCACACGCAAACGCCCGCACGCACGTGCATGGCGTTGCGTCCGATACGGAAAACGGTGTCTGCGTGCAAGCATGTCCAGGGGTGCATGCCTCGCCGCCCTCCCCTTCATGTCTTCGCTTCCATCTTACCCTTGCCTTAGCCCTCCTCATCTGTGCTTGTTAAGATTATGCACTTGATTGACGCCAGAGCAACAACAACCAGCAACACCCACTTTCAAAGCTGGAGCGATGCACGCACCCGAAAAGCACTATCGGCTTTTCTTTGCCTTAGACGACACGGCAGACGCGCGGCCGTCGCTCGACCCGCGAGCCATGCGTGCGCGCTTCAGCTCCTTCATGCGCTGGAGCTTCTGCACTGCGCTCATGTTCTCGATAGCGAAGGAGACCATAAGTCGCCGCTGATCGCCGAATACCGTCGGGTTGTTGTTCAGCATGCGGAGTGTGTTGACGGCTACGTTGTGGTTCACAAACTCGATGAAGCCGTACCCGCGCGACACGCCAGCCGTGTCCCTGAGCAGCTTCACATTGCGGATGGGGCCGTACTTGCCCCATTTCTCTTTTTCTGTGTCCTCGGGGTGCTTCTTCAGGTATGCTCGCGCCTGCTCAGCAAAGAGGCGGCGCATGTCATTCTCTGACATGGTGCGCGGCAGATTGCGCACACTAAGACGCGTCTTGCTAACAAAGTAGTTGCTGTTAGTCAGCTGCTGCTTACGCGCGGCATAGTCGTCCTCGATCATCTGCAGGTAGCGCGGGTGCAGACCCTTCGCTGCGGCGGAGCCTGGCAGCACCAGACCCTCCTGCAAGAGGTACAAGTTGCGCGGATCGTCTGCTGCCACCTTAGTGCGCTTCTTCTTCTTCTGCTGTGCACTCACGGCCTCCTGAGTGTCCGATCTCGATAGCACGCACAGCACCGTGAACTTGGTGTCGCGCATCGTGAGAAACGGGTCGCGTGCAACGAAGGAGTCGGTGCGCATCTTATGCATGAGTCGCTTTGCTTGGTGATGAGAGAGGCTCTCGGCCTGCGCCTTCATGTCCTCTCGTCCTACCGCCGACAACTCACGCGCGTTCTGCTGGGCGTAGTCGAAGATCTTGCCCGCCAGCTCCGCAGAGCCGCAGTGCACGAAGCCGGTACCGGAGAGCGTCTTGCTCGCACGGTTGCGCACCAGCAGCACACGCTTGACGGCGCTGAAGTGGGTTTTGAAGTACGTCATCAGCTCCTCCTCACTTGTATCGAGTGGCAGGTTCTTGAGAAACAACTGCGTCTCGAGCGGGTCGCGCTGATTCAGCCGCTCCTCCTTCTCTTCGTCGACATCGCTTTGCACCTCGCCGTCCTCGTCCACGTCGTCGCGCTTGAAATTGAAAGCGTTCTCCTCGTCATCGCAGTCATCCTCACCGCTGCGGACGCGCTTGCGGCTACCCTTCTTCTTGTCCTTCAGCGTGGTGGCCCCGCCCGTGTACACCTTCGCAAGCGCCGTCTTCCAGCTCGGCTGCTTCTTCTGCAGCTTGGTGCGTATCTGCTTGCGAATGCGCTGCTGCGCCTTCTTTTTGCGCAGGGACGACGGTGTCGCCTTGCGCTTCACTGTGCCCTTGGCCATTGCCTACCGTCGGTACTATTCTGTGGGTATGTGGAGGGAGGAGCGGCAGATTCCGTTACGGTCCGCGAAAGGAGATCGACACGCGCCGATGAGAGGTCGCGGGTTGCGACAGACGTGCGATGTGCCGGCGGAAGTGTAAGACGAGGTCAGCCGTACCACACACACGCACACCAAAGTGAAATATGTTTCCTTCGTGTAGGGAAGGCGGAGAGAGAGGGAGAGACAGAGACAGTGAGGCGCGCGTGTGCGTGTACGCCGTGCACCGGCCAAACGCGAGGGAATGGGCGGCGTACAGGAACGAAGGCGACGAGGCAGCACCGGAACGAGACGTAAAGAGTGAACAGCGAGAGAAGGAGGGATGTGGACGCCCACAGACGTGCACGCGCACATACCGCCTACACACGCATTTGTGCGTGTACGAAGAAGCAGCAGGGGAGGGGAGGGGAGGCGGCATCGGCGCCGCCGGTGCCTACAGGCCGCACACGTCGTGCCGAAAACAAAAACCCTCCGTAGGTACTCGCAAAGAGTGCTGCGTATCGGGTGTGTGGGTGTGTACCATACCTCCTGCTCGCCTTCACCGCAGATGGACGGCGAGCGGAATCGAGGCAGAGCCGCTGCACACACGCAGCGAGAGAGGGTGAGCGCCGCTGAGATGAGAGGGCATGCAAGATGAGGGAGAGACACCAGGCCCACTCGGCATTGCACGCAAGACGCCGTTGCAGGGCCTCCCTATCGTTACCCACGTCCGTCTCCTCGTCGCTTCCCCATCACCGCCACCACACCACCCCTCACCTCGTGTCGCTGTTAATACGTGCTTTCGATTCAACGCCTGTTGCACCCTCTACGACATAACGCAGGCGCCAAGCACGCACATCAACTCGACAAAGAAAAAAGAAAGCCAAAAATGAAATAGAAGGGGAGATGATGGGAAGGGCAGCAGGGAACACGCTGGCATAGCCGTGCGTGCTACCTCTCTTCCGCTTTCCCCCTCATCATCTCCCCTTCTCTCCTTCCAGCATGCCGCCGTGCTTGTTTGGCATGTAGACAACAAGAGTGAGGCACGCAAGAGAAAGGGAAAGGGCATGAGACGATGCGTTGGCACTGGAGGGAAGGTTCACGGATGCTGGTGAGACGGTGGCGTGAGACGGGGCGGGTGATAACAGAAGGAGAGGGGGAGAGCTAACTGGCACCTCGGGCATCCCTTGTCGAGCCTCTGCGTGCGCGTGTCAGCGTCTTCCAAGGCTCTCCCCGGAGCAACGCACCTTCGCATTCGCTGTCAAGCGGCCGTACATGTCCTCCGCCCTTTCGCCCCCTCCCCCTCCTGCTCAGTCTCTAACGACCCCTGTCCCTTTTCGAACCACATTCCGCCTGCGGGCACCTCGTCTTCCCAGCCTCCGTTCTCTGCCAGCCGCACACACGCACACGTCCACAAACATCTTCTGCACGTCACCACACAGGCGCACGCGTATCTGCATCGAACCCAACAGACACGAATGCGACACGCAGCCCGACAGCGCGCCTTCTCTACATGTCCACCAGACGAGAGAGCTTCTGAATGCGGTTCAGTAGCAGGTCGCCGCTCTTCACAATGCGGTGGTAGTCGAAGTTCGTTGTGTCGCCGCGGTACGTCTCGACACTGCCGTCGACGCGGTCCACTTTGCAGGCGATGCGCTCGTTGGAGATCAGCGTGCACAACATGCTGTCCAGCGCCGGTACTGGAATACCGAAGGCCGCACCCATCGACTCCAGCGTGACACTGCTGTATGAATCCAGGAACTGCGTGAAGATGAGCACCCGCATCTCGCGGAAGAAGTAGCTCACGTGCGGAGAGAGGTAGACGACCTTGCGCAGATGCTGGCACACCACCTCCAGATTGGGGAACACCTTGTTGTACTGACAGTCGTAGATCGAGTTCACCAACTCCCGAACATCGTCGACGCCGGTGCGGTTAACCTCGGGGCTATACACGATACGCTTGCGCAGCTCCGGTCGGCTGAGGACCGGAAGACTTGCGACTACGGTAATGAAAACGAAGTCCTGAAACGTCAGCAGCTCGCCAGCCGCAAACGTCGTGATGGAGTCGAGCAGCAGCGCCGACCCACGCTGGAAGTCGCGAATAAACACATGGTAGATGCCCTCGTACACGCGCAGGCGGTTGCGGCGCTCCCAGTCGCCGTCTTTCATGAGACGATGTGCGTCCGTGATACTCTTGGCGGCAATGTCGTTGTCGGAAAAGGCAATGCCGAGACGAATGCGCTGGAAGTACAGGTCCAGCTTCGGGCCTGTCGCGAGCGTCTTGGCGGCGCACTCCTCGTTCGTCTTCATGCACATCTCAAGGTCTCCAATGCGGGCGTAGTGATCGCACTTGGCCTGTAGCACATCGCGCACCTCCGTGTCGCCGAGGTTGTCGACCGCATCCTTCAGCCGCGCGTCGAAGGCGGCCACCTTCTTGGCGTTGATGGCGTCCATCTCGGCCAGCTTCGACTCATCGAGCGGGACCCCGAGAGCCTCGCAGACTAAGCGGATGTAGGGTGCCATGTTGTGCTTCTCCATCTCCTCCATCATCGCCGCCTTGGCCGCCTCTCGCTCCTCGGAGGAGCTCCACGGCGAAGTCAGCGTGTGACGGATATACAGCAGCGTGAGCAACGGGTCTACCGGGATGTCGGCATCGTCCACCTCCGGCGCGGGCTCCTCCTCCTCATTCCTGTGGAGGTCCTCCTCGATATTACGCGGCGGTGGCGGGGACGACATTGACGTGTTATCTTCTTTCGCCACGGAGCACTGCAACGGCAGTCTTTCAGTTTGGTGGTTGTCTGCGTAGATAGAGGGCTGTGTGAAGAGCGAAGATCAGATAGCAGCAGCTTCTCAGCCGAAAGCGCAACTGATCCCTTGGTCTGCCCACGCAATGTGCAGCACAACAGAAGAAACGAAAACAAAAAAAAGGAAGTACTGTCGGCGCCTTCTCTCTCTACCGTGTACCTGTGAGAGCGGATATGGGGCGGTCCCGTGTGGGCGTCTGTCTGCCTGTCGGTGTTGCGGCTGTTGTGCGCGTAAGGGGCCGGTAGTAGAGTGGGCCGTTTCTGGGCGCGCGGGTGCGTGGAGAGTGTAGAGGCAAAGAAACCGCGAGAGACCGAAGCCGAATGAAACGAACGAAGGAAAGGGGAAAGGGCAATGAAACAGGCGCGCGTGGGTGTGGGTGGGTGTGGCGAGAGAGGGAGAGAGCGAGAGACAGAGAGGCGATGCAATAAAGCACCACCAATCACTATGTCGATTGCGGAGAGTATGAAGCAAGGCAAAAGAGCAACGCGAGCGAAGAGCGCGAGGAGCGGGAGGCAGACAGCGAAGGATGTTGAGAAAGGGGGACGGAAACGGGGAGGTGGAGGGAGGAGGGGGGAAGCGTCGAATACGCACTAACCGCTCTTGCTGCTCTTGTGTGTACGTTTGTGCGGCTGCCAAGCCCCTGCGCGCAAGAGGGAGATGTGCACCTGCACGCCGGAAAGGTGTTGCACCAAGCAGTTGCAGTACGTGTGCACCGACACAGAGAGGGAAGGCCTTAGGAAGAACAAGACAGCGTTGCCATCTGGTTCTCCTCAAGGGTGACCGCCGCTGATGAGTTTTCGCGACAGTCTTCCCTCCCCGTTTCGCCTCCTCATTCCTTCACCACCTCCTCTATGCGAGCACACAGATCACGTGAGGTACGGTGAAGGTCGGCACAGAAGTGCGGGCTGCACTTGGGGGTGGGAGTTTGCACTTCACTGAAAGCGGAGCTCTCGAGGAAGGGAGCGAGGAAGCTGCGGTAAAGGGGGTGCGGCAGTACATGGCGGACCTGCCGTGCAGAATGGGCCCTCGATTTGACGACTGAGTGAGCGAGAGCGAGAGAGAGCGCGAGTGGGGAAGCAGGCACCGGGAGGGGAGAAACCAGATGACACGCAGATGATGCCACCCTATCCAGCTCAGCAACCAGCCTCCGCAAAGCGCACACATACAGAGATTGAGAGACAGAGACAGAGGCACACTCGCACGCTGCGCTCGCCCCTCCTCCTCCTCGGCTTGCACAGACACACACACACACACACACACACAGACACAGACACCCCTGTGAGTGCAAGGGAGAAGGGCGACAAGAAGCAGTTGGCGGTGGCCCTTCTTTACGTTCTTCCTCTGTGTTTTGCTTTTTCGTGTTGGGGGCTAGTAGTCACTGCGGCGGTGCAAGCGCACCGGTGTCTCTAGTAGACTGTAGTGAGACAGCACACGCGATCAGCAGCAGCCGATCTACACAGATGCCGGAAGAATACACAAACAAAGATATATACAAGCGCACACGCACCCACGAGAGAGCGTGAGTAGCAAAATGAGGCTGATGGCGAGGACAGGATTCGGATACCCGATGGACACCACCCCTTTCATCTTCCTTTGTTAGCGCCCATGACGCTTGAGGATAGCGTCGGTCTGCGCGTCGAGCGCCGCCCACGGGTCCTCCACCGGCAGAACACTCAGTGCGAAATCGCGAACGCCAGAGCGAGCCGCTGTAGCGTCCCTGGCTACGGAGCGAGGCGTCGGCGTCTGCGCCGATTCGCCTTGCGACAGCGTTGGCACCGACTTCGGCGCGCTGTCGTGGAAGGACGAGAACGGTGTGAGGGTGTCCCGGCGCGGCAGCGTGTATGGCGAGGCGGATGGACGGTTGGATCTCTGGGGAATAGGGGAGAGGGGCGACTGGAACAGAGTCGCGGAAGACTGGTGAGGCGGTCTCGATGCTTCCCACGCGTCCTTGCGGCTTCTGGTGAGGCGCGGTGCAGAGTGGAGAGACAGGTTTGCCATGGCTCGCCTCGCGTCGGTCAGCCCACTTTGCTCGCAAACGGCCTGAACAAAGCGTGCATCGCGGTAGGCGGCACCGGTGCGGAGCAGCTCCAGCTCATTCATCACGCGCACGTCGGCTGCCGATGCCATCAGATCCTGCAGCAGCACGCGGGACTGAGAAGTGTCTCGGTAGCCCTCGGCATCGCCACCAGCCGCGTCTGGCGCCACTAGTGAGTCCGTATCCGACGACGCGCCCGTCCGACTCACCTCCATGCCGCGAGAAACCTCTGTCTTCTCGCACGCGTCCCCGAAGTAGCGATTCGGGGTGAAGGTGCACTCAGCGCGGCGCCGCTCCTCCTCCATCTCTGCGAGATGCTGCAGCCGCCGCTGCCGTGACTCCATCCACTTCCCGCTTCGGTCGAGAAAAACCTGCGCCACCTCGGGCAGCGGCCGATCTTTGTGAACAGCAGAAGAGGGCTGCCCCTGTGACTTCTCCGACCGAGCACCTTCCGCGCTGGACCCCCTCCTGAGCTCCGTTGGGCGCTCATAGATAGGTATGCCACCTGTCTTGTGAAGCGCCATCCTCGCTGACCGCTTGGTGATTTGCGGGTGGAAGGTTTCCTCCGCCGTCGCCTGCGCTCGCAGGCGCTCCCAGTTCTTCTGCTTGCGCGCCAGCGCGGCCTCAAGCGAGGCCATGAAGTGCGACTGATGCGCCACTGTCATGGCGTGTCCATGCGACTGCGACGAGGTGGAGTGCCGAGGTGCCGTGCTACCCTCACCGACGTCGGCGCCATCGCCCTGCGGCGCTACCGACGACCCCCGGTCGCTGCCGGTGACGTTCTGCTGTTTCTCTCTCTGCCGCTCTCGCAGGTAATGCGCCAGCACAAAATCGAGCCCGGCTCGGCGCAGCTCTGCACGAAAGTCTTTCTGCTTCTCCTTGGGCAGATCGTCGTAGCTTACGCGGTGCCCGTCCTTCCACGCCATCGGCATCGCGTTGGGGAAAAAAAACGGCCGTCCTGTTCCACCCTCAAAGAGTTCCGTGTCGGGGTTGTGGTAGCGTGCCTGCAGCTTCGCCACGGTCTGTTCGCGACGCTCCGCATCCTGCTCGACACGGCTCAGGAACCCCTTCACGATGCCCCCACTGTTTTTGGACACGCGAGAAGTAGACGTGTTCTGCGGCAGCTGCAGCGGTAGATCGCCTGACGCTCCTGCCTCAGTGCCGGGCCGGCGCAACTCGCGCAAGACAGCCTCCTGCTCCTCCGCTGTCGAGGAAGTGATTGGTGCGCCGACCAGCTGCGGAGACGATGCTGCGGTGTCGGCTAGCACATGTGCGGGCACAAGCACACGCACCCCACCCTCCTGCGGACCCTCACTTGGCCGTTTCACCTCCCATAAGCGCGGTCGGGACTTGAGTCGCTCTTGTACACTCGGCTGTGCCAGTAGGCGTCGACTTCCCTCCGTGACCGCCTTGCCAGGTGTCAACATGCCGCTCTGCGCTGCGGCCGCAGCCCGCTGCTCCGCCTCCACCTCAGCAAGACGGTCGCACCTCTGGCGCAGCCGGCGATCCGCCTCCGCCTTCCACGTCATACACTTCTCCATAAAGTTCTTCGCGCCCTTCGCCTCCATACGCCGCGCCATCTTCGACACAGCTGGGCGGAACGTACAGGCGCCAAGCTCCTCCTGCTCAACCGCCTGTGCGTGCGCGGTTCGTTGGGCCGCGGCCAAAGCACGCTTCTTTTCCGCCGCTTCGTAGAGCTCCTCGCATTTCGCACGCTCCACCTCGCTGGCGTGCTTTAGTGCCGCTTGCCGGTGATCACGGCGCCGTAAGTCGGAGATCTGCTCCAGAATGTAAAGCAGCGAGTGGGCCGAGGCGGAGGAAGTTGACGGAGTCGCGCCGCCTTCCAACGCAGTGCACGTCTCCTCGGCGGCGCAGTACAGGAGGAGCAGCCCGACGGGCAAGTCAAGCGTGGACATTGGAGGTGGTGCTGTGGAGACCGCCCTGCTCTTGCGCGCATCAGCTGCCGCTCTATCCGCAGGCGTGGCAGTGCCCAGTATGCCGCGCAGCAGCGCAGCGGCGCACCCAGGCGTGGCGCTTCTACCCTTGCTTACTCGCTTCGACGGTGTCGCGGCGGACGAGTTGTGCTCACGGCCTACGCCCTGCCGCGCCACACGCGCAGCGGAGAGGGATGCAGCTCGCGTCAGTGCCCTTGGTGACCCCTCCGCTTTTGTAGCTGGCCTTTTAGCGATGGGGGACTTCTCCGCGACGCTGCCGGCTGCTGCCCCTTGCAGACTGGCAGCGGTGTCGTCTTGAACATGCGATGGGGTCGTCTCCTCGTGCAGCTGCGATGCGGCTGATTCTGCCGCAGCTGCGACGAGGGGGTCCGCAGGAGCTGTGGTGAGCACCGAGAGAGGCACTCCACTACTACCCGCACCTGCCGGGAGGGCAGAAAGGTGCGCGGAGGCCGCCGCGACTGAGTCTCGAAGAGGCGAGCTCGAGGCTCGCGCACTCGACAGTACTTCTCGGGAGGGCGAGGAGAGGGGGGCGAGATTCGCTGCAGCAGGAAGCTCAGCAGTGGCGGTCGTCTCCTTCCAGCGCTCGGTAGAAGCCGCTGCGGCGGCAGCCTTCTCTGCATACGCAGGACCTGCAGCAGGCGCTTTCCTCTGCTTGTCGCCACTGTCCTTGTGTGGCGTCGTCAGAAACTGGATAACCGGCAAGTGTGCTGGCGCTTCAGTCGTGGAACCTCGGCAACCGGCAGGCCCATCCAGGAGCTCCTCTAAGGTGAGCATCTCCGACGCCCCGGCCGCTGCAGCAGGAGCGACGACGAACGCACCGGCGTTATTGGTCTCGTGTACTTCCATTCGAGGCGAGGAGCGAGAGCTAGAAGAGGTGGGGTTCACGTTGACTGTTTCCGCGTAAGACTGTCCTCCAGCACCGCGGCTGTGGCAATCGCTCTCGCCGCTAAGCGCGAGGACGTTTATGGCGTGCGCGGGGTCGGAATCGCCGCACCGGTCCAGTGGCGCAGTTGCTGCCACACCATCACGCGATGATGTGCCTACTGCCTCCATCGCAATACCTGTAATCCGCTAATGAGCTAGGACACCTTTTCGGCGCTTCTCCCTTGCACACCCCTCCTCTGGCGGTGCCCCTGCGCGGGTGGACCGCCGTTGCCGGACAGAAAGCGACGAAGAGAGGGGAGAGGGGCACACAAGCCAAAGATGTGAGCAACAGCAGCACCTGCAGCGCACAAACGCATTGAAGAGAGCGAGAGAGATGTGCGGGTCTCTTTCTTGATTCCGTGCCCTCTTTCCTCGTGTGCCGCTTTCAGAGCGCAGAACAATACGCCGATGTGTGGTGCTGATGGTGGATAATGCGAGGGATGGGGCAGGGTAGGGTAGGGGGAGGGCACTGTCCGACGCGAGCGGCCGAATAGGAAAAGCGACGAGGTCACGCAAATCACCTCTGTGAGAGTGGGGCAACCGACAAAAAAAACACCAGAGGGGAAGAGAAGATGCAGGAGACGATGTCGTGGTAACGCGCATGTCGCTCTCTTGTGCGCGTCTCTGAGTGTCGATGGCGCGAGGCGAAGGGAGACAGAGGGGAAAAGGAGAGATCACAGTAACACAGGTGGCCCCAGGCAGCAGCGGGCGTGTGGGCGGCTTCTTCACGAGGTGCTTACAAGCACGCAGGCACTCGCGCAGAGCCATATCCATTCTTTGCTCAAGTGCATGCGCCCACGCGAGATAAAGCGAAGCGCCGCACGCATCGCACGCATTCAGCAAGACCAGGATACCCCAGCTACGGAGGCGTCATTGTCCTGAAAGACTTAGTCGTTGTGACGGCTCTGCGCATGCCGTCCGTTAGCGAGGCTTCTTGACCGAATGCAGATGGGGGGGGGGGGGTGGAGAGGTGTGACACCCCCACCCACTCACCCCTCCCCACTGCATCCCACAGACCAACACACACACACGCATCGTCGCCACGCTCGCCTCACGCTCCGTCGCCCTCCAGCTCTCGCATGAAGAGCGATTTGCGCTTTGGCTTCTGCCGCTGGCCAGAAAGGAGGGGCAGCGGTGGCATGACGGGTGCGACGCCACAACCCACTGCAGCACCAGCAGCAGCACCACTGCCACCACCATTCGCCGTCCCCTCGTTGCGCTCCACAATATCACCAATGATGTAGGTGCTCCGTAGCAGCGACGGTGTGCATCCTGGGGCCTTTTCGGCACTAATACGCTGATCACACGAGCCCAGTTCACCAGGGGCATTCACCACTTGGGGCCGCCTGGCCTCAGCCACAGCAGTCACCGAGGACGAGCTACTTGTATCCTTCACGTCGGCAGCAAATCGCACGTGCTGCTCTTTCCGGCGAAACGGCTTCACGGCCGAAGCCGAGGAGGAGGCCGCAGACGAGACATCCGCCTCGGTCAGCGCCGCCCTGGTGAGGGGCCGCGCAGAGGTTAGAGCAGCCGTCGAAAGCGACGATGTCGGTGCAGGCTCGCTCACGAACTCGTTAAGAGAAAAGGAAGCCGTCGCTTGCGCTGCCGGAAGCGCGTCGGTGGGCGCGCCGGGTGGCGCCAGAGATCTCGCCGCAATCCCACCAATGTCGCCGGGGGTTCGATAGGTCACTGCCTCTCGCCTGCTAACCGATGATCCGTTGCTGACTGCGGCACTGGCGACTGCGGCAGACGCAGCACCATGTGACCTGGGAGCAGCAGTGGCAGTTGGTGCCGCTGCCGAAGCAGAGGTGGGGGGTAAGGCGGGCACGAGTGCGCCCTCCAAGGCCTTCGATCTGTTCTCGATCGCAGCCGCACCGCCGCTTCGCCGTTCCAGCTCTGCGCGGATGCGCCTCTCCTTCTTGGCAATCATGCGCTCCGTCATGACACGCTCCACCAAGTCGTCGTCGTTGACGCGGTCACCCAGCTCCGCCTCCAGCGCGATGAGCTCGTCTTCTGTGAGCTCGTCCTGCTCATCAAAGGTGGTGAGCGCCACGTCGATGGACGAGTAGTCCAGCGGCAACCCAGAGGATGTGGGTGGTGTTCTCGAGGTTGGTGGTGTCGACGATGGGAGCAGGGCTGGGCAGCTTCCGGATGAAGCGAAACCGGGAGACGCAGCGGGATGCACCGCGTCGGGTGTGCCGGTGCGGTCAGGTGCGCTTGCCGGCGTGACAGACCCCGAGGAAGGCGCGGCTTCTTGCGATGGCGGCTGCGGTATCTGGGATGCCGGCGAAGACTGCGACGGCGACTGGGCAGCCGGCACTCCAGTCTCCCTCGCCGCCAGCAACTCCGCCACGGCCTCTTGTGCCTCGGGCAGCTCCGACATGAATAGCTCCTGCTTCGCCCTGAGAGTGTTCTGCTCCTGCTGCAGGACCTCCGTCTCCCGACGCAGGAAGTCAACGCGCCGACCAGCGATTTCTGCGGCCTGAATGGCACTGCGCTCCGCGAACCAGCCGTCGCCCAGTAATACCAAGATGGTGTTCGTCGCGTTCAGCTCCGCAGCATAGTAGGCGAGGCCACCAGCGACAGGGGCCAGCACGCGTCTGCGACTGCGCTCCGTCAGGACGTGAAGGGTGTCCTTGAGGGTCGCGTACTCGCGCAGCTTCTCCTGCGCTCGCAGTAGCTGTGCTTCGTTTTCGCGCAACAGGTAGAGGTAAAGCTCCGCCCCGGTGAGCACCTCTCCTTCGCCGTACTCTTCCGTGTGCATCGCAGCCTCGAGCAGCTAGAAAAGTAGAACGTGAAACGCCCTCTCTGTGCAACTAAATCCTCCGCCGCGCGCGTGCACGAGCGAGGCGCGTGCCGGCACTCTTCCAACTGGCGACAGCGCGGAGTGGGGCGAGCAGACGAGCAGTGGCGCTGCAAGACCGCGAGTGCGTGTGTGTGTTGGAAATCAAGAGGAAGAGAAAAGTGTCAGCAACCGCGACGGCGGTAAGAGCGAGAAGCAAGGAGGGGCGGAGACGGATCGTTCGTGGTAAGCGGCACCAGCACAGAAGCGCACGTGTCTAATCAAAACGCGCAGCGGCTCTTGAGTCGAAGCACAAGAAAGACCGCTGGCAGACACCTCACAGACACCGCACAAAACGTTGGCCTGGTGCATGCAGCACGGTACCGACGATGGGCCTCTGCGCCGGCTGAAGTACATTTTCTTTTCTCCCTTCTCGTTGCTCGATGGATTCCTTCGCTACTTCAGCCGGTGCAATATTCGGCGTTTGTCTGTGCCGGTGCCGAGACGGCACCGGCACATCTCGCAAAAGGGGAGGGGAGGGGGGGGGGGGCGAGAGCGGCGAGGAGGGCAGGTGGCCACTACGTCTGTGAGAACCGCCATGTCCACCTTCCCACGCATACTCGCCACCGACCGTAGTCGCTGTGACTGCCACTCCACCCTGCTACTCTGCGTCGCACACGCTTGAGACACCAGCGCATCATCCACGAACAGACACACGAAAAAAAAAGCAGCGGATCCGAGGAACGAATAAGGCAGTCGATGCAACAACACCACAACCATCTTCAATTCCATGGAGAGCGAGACAACTTTACCGTGGCCAAAATACGCGGCACTGTAGCTGTCACCAGGCGCCACAACGCTTCATCTCACACTCCAACTCGCTTTCCTCTCTCGTGGTCGGCCCTCCGTCCATCACACGCACATGTCATACATCACAAGGGAACCGAAAGAGAAGAGGACATACAACCACAGAAAGGAGCGAAGAAGCGCACAGAAGTGGAACGAAACACAGACAGGTGTGCAGGCGCAAGCGGGCGCCCACAAACGGAGCCACACACCGAAGGTGGTAGACGAATACCTCCGCGCAGCCCATGGCGCGCGAAAGAGGATGGCGCGTGCGGGCGTGTGTTGGTGTTCGAGAAGGAGACTGAAGCGGCAATGCCGGTGCCGCTTAGCACCGCAAACAGGGGTTGCAGGCACACGCGCGCACACACACACATGAAAAGAGGAGTAGCAGTTCCCTCGTGCCGTTAAACAACAGCCTTCTGAGTTCGTGCCGAGCCGGCAGACGCGGCGATGAGCGTGTCCATCCGAATCTTCTCAGCCAATCGGTTGCAGTCGTCGCGCAAGTCGTTGTCGTACGGCGTAATGTGCAGCGCGCGCTCAAGGTAGCCGTGCGCTTTGTGGTACTCCTTCATTCCGCACAGAGCGGCTGCGCTGCGCACGTACGCCTTGAGCAGCATGTAGACGTGGCCGCTCTTCTCGCCCAGCGTCTTTGCCGCTGCGCGGCGCTGACGGACAAGGGTGTCCTTGTTGCTTGCCCCCTCCACCTCCTCCGGCGCACTCTCTGTGTTCGACGCTGCCCAGCCAGGCTCGTCCTCGTCCTCCTCATCGTCGCTGTCAAGCTGGTCGCCCGCGAGGCCACCGGGCTGCTCCAGCGCAGCAGCCACTTCGCTACAGAACTGCACGATGCCATCGCAAACCTGAAGGGCCTGCGTGAACTTCCCCGCGCGCAGCAGCGCCGCGGCGAGGTTTCCCTGCGCCTTCATGTGAAAGGGCTGTTCCTTGAGGATGGCGCTGTAGGTGGCCTCGGCGGCCTCGTACGAGCCCTGGTAATACTGCGCCGCCGCCTCCTGCATGCGGGTGGAGAGAGGGTCGACGCGCGCGTCGACCTCGGTGATGCCGCGCTCCTTCATCTGAGCCTCGATCATTGCCAAGTCGGCCGCTACATCGTCGTCGCTTGTCGGGTCTCGATAGGCAGCCGCCATGCGCAGGTCCGCCGCGCCGCTCTTGAGGTCATCTGCCCAGCAGTAGGCGGCGCCGCGGCGGGCGTGGAGCTTCGTCATGAGCCCTCGGTACCGCTCCTGCGTCACCTCGCTCGCCGGTGTATTGGCCAGCATGGTCAGCGCCAGCGAGCAGTCCTCGATGGCCCTCTTGTAGTCTGCCATCTGCAGGTAGCACGCGGACCGGTTCATGACGCAAGTCAAGAAGGCGCCGTCGCGCTTGATAGACTCTGAGTACGCGTTCGCCGCCGCCTTCCACTGCTGCGTGCGGTAGCACTTGTCCGCCCGCTCCTTCCAGAACATCGGCGTGTCCTCAATCGAGACCGGCTTGTAGCGACTCTGCCGGTAGTACTCCTCATCCCCGTGTGAGCGAGTCGGCATCGCAAAGGTCTTCGGTGTAAAGTCAATGGTGACGTTGACGGTGTCCGCCTGCCGAATCGCCGGCGGCGTGGCGACCGACGAGGACGATGCGGGCGCCACAGGCGGTGCAGCCTCAGGCGTGGCGGGCAGCGGTGATGATGCCGCAGCGGCAGCAGTGGCAGCAGCGGCGATTTCCGCCGAATGCGGCGGAGGGCTCGCGAGTTTGGTGTTATCGAGTGGTAACGGTGAAGCGGAGGCTGTGTCCGCCGTTGGAGTCGTGTGTCTGTCCTCCCACGCGTACAGTTCCGTCTCCGCGGTGTCCTTCTCCGCCTTCACACGCTGCTCGATCTGCGCGCGCTGCGCCTTCTCCACCTCCCACTGGGCCTCCAGCATACGACGCTTCTCCGTCTCGCGCTGTGTCACGCGTGCATCCAGCTGTGCACTGTACTGCTGCTCCGCTCTTTGCATCGACTCTTGTCGCCGCTGCAGCAACGCCTGCTTGCCGACGGAGGACTGGCGCACGCTAAGAGCGTCCCACACACGGCCCGCCTCTGCCTTGTGCAGCTTGACGTGCAGAATGACGCCATCCTGCGCGTTGGTGAAGTACTGTGACGACTTGGATGAATCGATCGCGTGCAGCAGGTCGAGCGCCAGCAAGTACTGCGGCGGCGCATTGACCTTCACGAAAACGTCGGCAATCAGAACATCGACCGCGTCCTTCTTGCAGCCTTTGATGGTGATTTGCAGGAGCACGTCCTCGCCCGTCTGCTCCCATGTGAACTGGGGCTTCACTGGCATTCTTGCCTACGTGGGATGTAGAGGGAGGAGAGGGAGTTGACACGAGTGCTTACACGAGTATCGACGAGTGTATCCTTCTTAGCTGCCAGCCACAGGGGGACGCGAGGGAGGAGGGAGGGGGGAATCGTTCTCGTGTGTGTGTGTGTGTGTGTGTGTGTGTGTGGCACTTGATCGTCTCCGAAGAGAGGGAGGGAGACGCACTAGCATGCATATGCAAGCGCACACGTGCGAGGATGTGCGAGAATATGAGACCAGCAGTGGAGAGAGAGTGTGTCGAAGGAGAAAAAGGACGAGGAAAGTCAGATGGTATGCATGATGGAGCCGATTTGAACGCGGGACTCTATATCAAAGTCACGATTCGAATTCGATGCGCGCGCTAACGCACAGACGCATAGACTGGACGCGCATACCCACTCGCAGGAGAACAGACCCCGCACACACGTTCAGAGCGCATCGCATCGTGCTCGGCGGACTCTCCAAGCAAGCGAAAAGAAACAAGGCTGACATGAGGACGAAGGAGAGGCAGACAGGAACAGGTGCGTGAGCACGTGCGTGTGTGTGTGTGTGTGTGAGAGAGAGAAAGGCTCCTTGTGTGAGCCCTCCCTCCCCATACCCATAACACCTGCTCGCGTGCTCAGCCCCGATGCCGCGAGCTCTTCCCCTCCCTCGCTGCAGGCTCGCTTCCTTGATGCTCTTCCTTTTCCTTTCAAAAAACTGCGAGACGAGCGCAGCGAAGGAGGGGGCGGACACAAAGGCGAATAAGAGGCGGCCTCCTCCGCCCCACTCCCTTCATACGCCGCAGATGATCCCGTCGCGCACCTCCCGTTCCGCTTTCCTGTTGGAAAGAGAGCAAGAAGGGCAGACATACACGTGCGCGTGCTTGTGACTGCCCTAATTCTTTACCACGGATTCCCCACTAGAAGAGGCAAGCACAAGCAGTTGATATACACCTAACCGGAGCAGCGCATGCACGCGCATACGTGCACGCGACACGCCTAGCAACAGCATCAACAACAACGCGACGCCGCTCGTCAACCGCGAGAGCCCGGCGCGGAACACGTGCCTGGAAGCACGCACGGCCACAGAAAGCAAGGCAAGACGAGCAGCAATGGACAAGAAGAAGCGAAGAGGGAGTCGACATGAATGGAAAGCACCTTGCGGGCGGCAAGCCAACGCACCCAAACACAAGTAAACAAGGAAACAGAGAAGACACAAGTCAGCCGAGGAGAGATGTACACACCCGCACACGCGCACCCGAGACAGCGCTCCATGCAGACACACACGAGAAGAACGGCCGCAACCGACCGTGAGGAAAACACACAAGATACACTTTGACTTTTTTGGTTCCTCCCCTCTCTTTCAGCAGGGCCACACCCTTTACGTGCATATACACATGTACATAGCTTTATGCAGGTATGCCTACACCATGCTGGTATGAGGCTCCTCTGACACCAACTCAGACAGAGAGAGGCCGTGATAGACAATATATATGGGGCAGTGGAAGTGAAGGCAGAGGAATGCGGTGCAACATCCGCGCTGGTCAGATACTCACACAGACAGCACAGCAAATACAGATGTGTTTCTGCGTTTGCCTCGCATGTCTGCTTGCCACCCGTTTTGCTTCTTCGCCGTCTCCTTTCCCTGTGTGCATAATCGTGCAGTCTTGTAGGAGCAGAGTCTTTGGTGCACCCGCCCCCCCCCGCCACCACCCACATGCCTTCGAGCTCGCTAACGCAGCGTACCCTTGCGCCGCGACATCATCTGCGCCGCGCTGTTCACTGCTTGCGTCGCCAAGTTTCCAGCGTTTTGCCAGCCGCGCCGAAGGGTGCCCTGCGTCTTGGCGAAGTGGTAGCCGAGTATATCCCAGAAGCTCACCGTCTCGTTGGCGCTGCGCTGGATGACGTAGAAGGGAGGAAGCCCGTCGCTGAGGCAGCGGTGCTCATCGCAGTAAGCGCCAAAAAGAACCGCCTGCTTCAAGCTCAGCTCTCCAGCAGCGGCGTGACGCGCACTCCTCTCCTCGTCTGCCGCCTCCCCTGCGTGTCCGCCGTTGGAAGGTTGGTTCGTGATCATCAGCACGTGACTGCGCTCCTCGACTACCCTCTGCTGGCTGTCGCGGCACATTTGATAGCATACGCGGCACAGCGGCTCCCAGCCAAGCGAGTAGCGCTGGCCCTCGCACTTCACATCGGGTCCCACCCCTCGCTCGGCGCAGCACTTGGGGCAGAAGAACTGTCCGCACCGTCCGCACATGACACGCGTGACGGTGGCAGAGAAGGGCGTGTGGCAGTCTGCCACTGCGCAGGAGACGCTGTACCGCGGGACGCAGAGGTACTGGGTGGGGTCCATGACCCGCTCCCGGTACGCCTGGTGATCCATAACCTCCAGCGTGTGCAGCAGCGCGCTCGACTCACACAGAAGCTCGTCGAGCCTCTGCAAGACAGGCGTGGTCTGATCGGCGGCGGCATTCCAGGCGGTGTCCATCTTCGCAAAGAAGGCAGCGCCAAGCACAGACGTGTCCATGGCGCGCACCCGGTTGGCAAGGAGAACATCACGGACACGCATCCGGACGAAGACGTTGCGCTCGCGGGTGAGATCAGCCTTCGCCGTACCCCCAGGCTGTGAGGATAAAGGAGTAGTGGAAGGCGCTGGAGTGGCCGAGGCGACGGGTCTATTCTTTGCTCGAGGGGTATCGGCATCACGGTATGCCTCAGTGCCCGTCCTCTTGCTCTCATGGACCGTCCATGCTCGCTGCAGAGCTGTGGGGTGCGGTGATGCGCCCTCCTCCGCCTGCCGCGACCCCAGCCGCCGCGCATGATTCGCGAGCGCCATACGTGAAAAGGTGGTGAAGGAGCGGATTTCGTCGTCATCTTCGTCGCTCTCCGTGGTGCTGGCGGCGGCGCTCTCAGCTGCTGGAGCCGCGCTGCATTCCATCGTCGTGGCGTGAATCGTGTCCGCGTGCATCGCGGCGGTGGTTACGGTGATGTTAGCCCCTGCTTCCCCTTGCAGCGCGCGCCGAGTAGAGCTGGGGATCCAGTGGTCGGTTCTGTACTCCAGCTCCACGGTACATCCAGCCGGCAAGTCGGACGCGCTGTTGGCAGCGGTGGAAAGGTGGCGGCCAGTCGCGAGGAGGAGGGGCCAGAGGCGTCGTCGTTCGTCGCCTCCCCGCGGGCAGCAGAAACGGCGGCTATCGAGGAAGGTGACATCTCCTCCAGCGAGATCACCGGCGGCGTTTGAGCATCATCGGAGGGCATCAGCGGGTCAGCGTCCGAAGCCAAGAAGTGGGCGGAGGATGCACCGGACCCGCAACCGCCACCACCGACAGTGGCTCGGATGGCATCGACTGTTACCGTGTTCCCTTCGAAAAGAGCGGCCGCTCGCGAGGCGGCTGACATGTCGGCCAAGGCAGCCGTGGCTTTGGCGGCAGGCGGCGGCGATGCCGCGCCCAGTGCGGAGGACGTCCTCTCCCCCGCATGTTTCCACTGCACCGCACCGGCGCCATAGATGCCCCCGCTACCGTTGTCGTGGTCGCCGCCCTCCTCCCTATCGCCTTCTGCTTCGTCAGCGAAATGCACAGTACGGGTCGCAGCCTGAGCGCTCGTCGCAGCATCCGCCTCATCACCCTCATCAGAGTTCACGTACACAAAGTCGTCGACGCAAGTGAGCTCAAACTCGTCGTGTAATGCCTTCAACTCCTTCGCGGTCAGCCGCTTGACGGCGCGGTCGATCTCCGCCTCCGAGATGAGCGGTGGGGACTTGAGAACGGTAAAGGGGTCGATGCGAACGCTGCGAAGACGGCTGCCCTCCGGCACCTTGCCGGCGGCCGAGGACGCTTCACGGAAGCGGTTCCACGATGCCAGGAGGTTCTCAATGGAGTCCAACGTCGGGGCCACGGAAGAAAGGTAAACGTGCGTGCGGTCGTGCAACTCCTGTGCGTCATGCGGCACCGCATGCTGCGGTGAGCCGTCAGAGGTGAGAGTCATTCTTACTGATCCAGGAACGACTACGTAAGACTATATATCTATACATGTATATATATATATATTGTGTGTGTGTGTTTTGCTGTGCTACTTCAAAGGTAGAGCAAGAGCCGAAGAAATGCGCCACCTCAGCCGAAACACCGGCCGCACAACGGGACACTGGGGAAGAGAAAGATCGCTGCCGAGCGCGATTGCGCAGGCGAGTACCACGGCCCGCCAACACTCCAACACACAGCACCTACGTACTTGCGTCGCACTGCAAAAAAAAAAAACGCACAACGCCGGAGAACAAAGGAAAAAAAATTAGAATGATAAAGCAGCCGCGAACGGAGAAAGATACGCCAATAAAGCAGCAAGCAGACGACGCTCACGCGTGCCGAGACACACGGGCACACCACACGTAGAGGCCGTGAGAGAGTTCGGCGAGGGGGGAAAAAAAACAAGAAGCAGCGACAGCAGTGTAAAAGAAGGTACTTTACGCGACGGACGAGGTCGATACCAACGCAGAAAAAGCAGAGGTGCGATGCGGTCAACACGGAGGGGGAGGTAAACTATCGAAAGAAAAGCGCAAAGACAATAGAAAGAAGGGGAAGCGCAGACTGTGAGCAGCTCGGCGTTGCGTGGGAGAGAAAGCGGGAGAGTGAGAAGAGAGTGGGTGCGGGAGCAGATCGCTCAGTCTATCTGTTTTGGGGTAGAAGAAGCGGTGCTCTTCCAGTGGTTCTCCTGCGTTGAATTCTTTGTTGCTGTTGCTGTTGTTTTGCGTTGGATGCAAAGCCTCCTGTTGTCGTGCGCAGAAGGTGGCTGGACGAAGACGAAGCCGGCACCCCGTGGGCGTGTGATTGGGCGGGTGTGTGTGTGTGTGTGTGTGTGTCTGCTGCTGGGAGAGTGAGCTACAAAGACGATCGGGCGAAGAATGCGTGCAAGGCGAAGAATACTGTGAACTTCTCAGAGAAGGTGATTCCTCGTTTTTTTTCCAGAGACGCGGTCGAACTCTTGCGTGCAGGCGGCCACGGGGGCTGTAACGGAAGCTGCAAGTGAAAGACGTCGAAAGCGGAAAGCCGGACGAGAGACAGAAAACAGAAAGAGTGATGAGAGGTTGCCGGAGGCGAAGCGAGGGGGTCTTTTAGAACATCTCTCTTGATGGAGAGCACGGGGGCAGCGTAATTGGAACCTCTCTCTCCCCTCGGCGACCACACATAAAGTGGCGCAACGAAAGAGGATGAAGTGCATCGCTCTCGCCATTATAGGCGACGCACACCCAGGCCGCGTGCAAGGCTAGCCCACGTGACGATGCTCCTCTCCTATCTGTCACCAGCCAAGAATATTGGCACAACGTGTCGAAAATAAAATCAAGAAGCAGCGGTACAGTGATCTCCTCTCACGCGTACACGGAGTCTACGACGAATCGAGTCAATGCACCGGTGCAAGCACAAAAACAGTCACGCTGGACCCACTCTACTCATAGCGGATGGACACCGTTTCCTTGTGGGCCTCCCCTGGTTTGTTCTTTGGGAGGTGGAGGGGGGGGAGGAGGAGGAGGAGGAGGGGGAGGAGGGTTATTGGTGGTTATTCTTACTGTTCGTATTCGATTACAGCAAGAGAGAGAAAGAGAGCTCACGTGTACCTTGAGCGGATATGCAGTCATAGCAAACACACAGAGAAAGAGAGAAACATACAGACACACAAGCATACGCACGAGTGCCACGCAATCAGGAATAGAGCATGGGGGGATGTCGGTGCATAGGTGTTCCGCACAAGAAGAGGAAGAGACACAGACGAGAGCCATCTGAAAAAAAAAAAAAGAAAAACAGAACGACGGAGGCGGTTCGAAAAGATGAAGTACATGGAATCACACACAGCAGCGGACAGGGAAGAGGAGCGGATGCCTTTGTGTAAGGTGGGTAAACTCCGCACATCACAAGTATCCAAGCGCGACTAGATGAACGCATAAAAGACTTTCTCGCACGCGAGTAATTCGTGTGTGTGTGTGTGTGTGTGCTTTCGTTTGGGGTTTCCTCCTCACCTCTTCGCGTTATGCATGTGCAAGTGCGGGTGTGGGTGTGGGCGTGTGCGTCAGTTTCTCCACATCCCCAAACAGACGAAGCAAAACGAAACCCCCCCCCCAAAAAAAAAAAAAAAAAGTGGAAAGGGAAGTGCGATACGTGTAGAGGCATGCAAAACCAAGTCGAATAAATAAGCACCAAGATGTCAACGACAAGAGTAAATCTTGGAAAGGCATTCGACAGTGAGGCCGGATACGCCATGCAGCAACAGAAGAGCACATGCGCCTACATTTCTGCGCAGGAACACACACGCACGCGCGCGCAAAATTCAGCCCAGCTTCTATAACCAAGCACAGCCTTCACACCCCGTCTGTTCCCTCTTCTCCTACGCACACAGGCATTCTATGCATCCCCCGGAGAGCAACGAGAAGCGAAAACAACAAAACTGTGTGCCAAACATACCGTTCATCAACGTGTCTATTCCCTGCCATACAGCAGGAGTTCAACTGCGCTCTACCCGCCCGCCCCCGGCCCACCTTGCGTCGTGCAAAGCAGCCGTGGACACGTGCTAGAGCAATGCGCCGACTCAGTCACCCGAGCACAGCGTCTGCCTCCAATTCTACCCACCCTGTCCGCCGGTCGCCTCACAGCGGTTCACGTTATGCCGATCGCCACCTGATGCGCATCACCCTCGGGGTTGCTCAGACTTACCACACCAGCAGGCAGTGTGAGGACCGGAGGTGAGATGCACTTCCAGTCGCGCGGACACGCTGCCTATCACATGCATGGCACAGACGTGTTCACTGTCGCAGGTGGCTCCGACGCAACGCCATCCAGGACCCCACCGCCGACACATCAGCAGCGATGCATCGCTCTGACCTCCCCTCTACGTCTTAGGCACCTGACCCTGTCACCACGAGAGGTGGCTCTGGCGTTGGCAGGAACTAGGGGGGCTGCTTGGCTTCTCCACACAGAGTGAGGATACGGGACCCTGACACCACACACCGAGGTGTCCTCACCAGATCCGCGTAGGGTAACTAAATAAGAAAGCCGTGACGCGAAGAAACGCAAGGCGAGTACATGCAGACCCCCGCCCCCACCACACTCACACACGCGCACAACGCCGCCAGCGCCGCGCACAGTGGAGGCCTACCGGTGACCACCTCACATCTTCGCCTTGCGCCGCCGCCCCAGCAGCGAAAAATCGAAAGTACTAGAGAGTTACCTTATGTACAGCTCCAAGTGCCCCTCGCAGCGGATGCACCACACTTTAAGCCTTTGTCTTATCCGGTTGGTTCCCAACTATCACCGCGGCCGTCCAGTAGCCTAAGCTGACGGCAACGACTCAGACAGGCAACGTCTTTAGCGCGGTATTTGAAAGGTCGCGCCTGCACAGCGTCCCCGTTACGCCGCGAAGAACGAGCGACGATTTCCCGAGTCGCTGGACAGACTCATGATGCTGCGCAGGGCACAGTGCATGAACGGGAAAACGAGCAACATGCCGTCCACACGATCCAGAATGCCACCATGCCCTGGGATAATGAAGCCCGCATCCTTCACGCGCGCAGCACGCTTCAGCAGAGACTGTAGTAGATCCCCGCATACGCCGAGCACGCCCATGATGGTGCCGAGGAGTAGCCACAGAGCGACGTTCTGGAACGCCGGGTCCACAACGTTTGCCGCCGGCGCAGCAAACAACCCCCGGTAAAACCAGAACATGAGGCCGGCAAAGATGACTGCATTCATAATCACACCTGCCACGGCACCTTCCACTGACTTGTTCGGGCTAATGGAACGGTTAAGATGGTGCGGACTGCTCAGCAGCATCCTCACGAGCACACTCGCCTCCTTTAGCGGCCGCTTCCTCGGCTGGTTCGCCGCCCCCGTGGCTGGCGGCTCCTCGCCAGCCACATTGTAGATCTTCCCGTATCGCTCTCGCAGGGTGGTGAGGCTGCGCCCCACCACCAGCGCAGCGATGTCGTTCGCGAAGTTGCCGATCAACGTTGAGGAAAGCCACGGCACGCCGACGTCAGTGATGTGGTACACAAAGAGCGGGGTAGCGATGCCAGCAATCCACACGATGCCAAAGATATCAAGGCAGAAATCAAGGAACTGCTCCGTTGGCTGCCGCTCTGCGATCATGTGCAGCTCCATCGAGAGAAAGTAGTCGCGCTGTGCCTTGGCCACCCGCTCCTTCTTCGCCACACTCTGGCCCGTCCGAGACAGGTCCGGCTCGGTCTTGCATGCTGCCGCGGCGGTGGGGGCGCCACCACCGTTACAAACGGCGCTGGCCGCCCCAAGCGAGCTGTCCTGCGAGCCGGAGGATAACTGCTGGCTCAGCCGCTTCATCGCGTGCTCCACCTTGAGCTCCAGCCGATTATGCGCCGTCAGCGTCACAACGACGAAGACGACGAAGTAGAACTCGAGCGTGATAAGAAAAGCCTGCTCGCCAGTGTATGCAGCAAGCGGCAGCAGCGCCCAGCCAAGGTGCTTCAGAACATTGTAGAGGGAGATGGGCGTCACTGGCAGGTCGTACTCTTCGGGGCAGAGTGGTACCCCTTCAATGCAAGGCGATGGCGGTGGCGGTCGAGCGACCAGGTCGACCAGCATTGTGAGAGGCGGCATCGGCGATTGAGGCGCGGGCATCGCTGTATTCTCCAGTGACATGAGCAGTGCGACCTTGAGGTGGCGCTTAAGGCCGCTCCACTCGATGCCGCACATGAACGTGGCGAAGAAGGCGAGAACTGCGGCGCAGCGCTCCGAATAGCCGCTGCAGGCGAGAACAGCTGGGCCAACGATGCAGATGGTCACCGTCCGCATCTGAATGTTGGTGAGACCGATCCGGTTGCGTGCCGGGCCCCCCTTTGCAGGCGGGCCCGCGGCCGTTCTGTAACCGTCCATTTCTTAGCTGAAAGAAGAAGCAGCAAGAATGGGAAGAAAGCGTGCTGCTGCGCAGAGAGACCACTGTGGCCCCGGCGCACAATACGCGAGCGCCAAAAAAAAAAACGAGCCAAGGAAAGAAACAGTGAAGAAACGCGCACGTGTATTTAAAGCAGTGGGATCGACGAGCACCTCACGAACGCCTCTTGGGCATATATGTATGTTTCGCGAATAGATAATGTGTGGAGAAAGAGAGCAACACGGATAAACAAAACAACTTAGTGGGAAGGACTTGAGGGACACAGGGGAGGGGTGTATGCATGTGCGTGACTCGTCAGGGCTACGACGTTGGTCGCGGTCTGTTATGCGGTTTCTATGAATCTTCCGTATTTGATCGTTTACTGGCATGAAAGTGAATCGATGATCTGAGCCTTTACTCCGTGGCAACAGTGAACCTTTTACGTAGTCGTTGATTCGTGGGTGGGGCAGGGGGCGCGTGCGAGCCCGTTGCCAGAAGACCAACGCCGCGACAGCGGTATGCAAGAGCGACAAGATGAAGCCGAAAGGGTCCGGTGGAAAGAGCGCGGCAGAGAAGAGAGATGTGCAAGAAGAGTGAGCTGTCGCGCGCGATGTGAGAGAGGTGATGGGGTGGCCATTCGAGGGCAAGTGGACGCCAAGCGCGCGTGCGTGTGTGTGCATGTGTGTCTGTGTGTCTGCGTCTACGTAGGCACGGGTGGGTCGCGCTTTCAGCGCACGTGCTTGAACGTGTTCGTTTAAACAATCACCTTGATCAGCCGCGGATCAGCCGCGCGGAAACATCTTGCCGCTCGGAAAAAGCGCCACAGTTTGCTTTCTCGATAATGACAGAGGGAAGCGGAGGAAAAGTAGAAAGCGAGGCCCCGTTAGCGTAAGCAAGGAGGCGACAGAGAAAATACATGTGCCGTCCTCATTTTGCCGCCGTTCACGATGAAAGCGTGCGTCCTCAAAGCCCCGACGGAGGCTTTCGACTTGCCGGCACCGCTGCTGCCGCTGCTGCACATGCACATGATATCACCAGAGAAGAGCAAAGGCGAAGAGTGACATAATCGGCGGGAAGCAGAGTGGCTAAAACAAGAGAAAGAAAGAGCACCCGCATAGAGAGGCACCAGCACGCACATATGCATCCATGGACTGGTGCAGCCTACCACCACCATCGTCACCAGCAGCAGCATCAGCAACAGCGAGCAGCAGGGAATGAAACACAAGAAGAAGGAAAGGGTAAAGAAGCAAGCCAAATACAGGTAAGGAGACAGGCACACAACGGAAGCCCACAAACACACGCACACGCACACGCACACACACACACATAGATACACACATACATAGGTATGCATGCTTGGCAGAACGCGGGGAAAAAGGCAAACAGCCAAGTACAGAAAGCCCAAGATGATCAAGCGAGCATCCGGTGGAAAGGGATATGAGGGGAAGAAGAAAGCGAGCCACACAATTGTGGAGGAATGGCAGCCTCCCAGCTGCAGAAACAGCAGCGACAGTGGAGAGATGAGCCGCTCCCAGAGGCCGCGAAGATTTTCGACAAAAAGAGTGGGGAGTTCGTTCTTGCACAGCCTGCCGAGTAAGTCCGTGCGACCATCGCTGTATTGGAGCATTTCGACGCAGCACACCAGAAAAGAAGAGGCGTGGTGCCTCCTTATCCGCCCCCCCCCCCACACACACACACTACCTTGGCTTCCGATTCGTTGAACTTGAGAGCCGTCGTGCCTGGCGCCACCCCTCGCTCTCTCTCTCTCTCTCTGTTCTTGGGTTGTGCCCCTTTCCCGTTCCGCCACCCCACTGCTAAAGCCAGCCATTCACGCAACGCGGGTCCTCTTTCAAAAGAAAAGGATCTGGAAGTAGTGGTACGCCAAGGCAATGATCGCCGCCCAGAGAATGGAAGCACTCGTGATGCTGCCGCCGTGCACCACGCGCCACAGGCGTCGCTCACCACGATGCCACTTGCCGAAGACGGACACGTGGAAGAGCAGCTTCATCACACCCCAGTGAATCTCTCCTTCAGAGTTGAGGCTCTCGCCGGGCACAGCGTCATCGGATGCGGGAGCGGTCGCTGGCCTGTTCTCGGCAGCGGGGGAACTTGCGGATGCAGCTGCACTTCCACCGTTAGCTGCCTCCTTTGCGGGTGATTTCGGCGCGGAGACGGCGCTGCTCGGCCTTCCCTGGCTACCCACACCACACGCCTCCAGCACGAAGCCCACAAAAGAGAAGGAGCTGTGGTGCTGCAGCACGACATCGGGCGAGTTGATGCTGCCGTCAGCGCTGCCACGGAAGAGGCGGATGGTTGCATTAAGGTTCCTGTTGTAGAAGCGAGCTGTCTCTGCGTCCAGCAGCTCGTACTCCTCCCCCTCTTCCTCGCCGCTGCTGCTCATGCCGGGAGCTGACCGGATGCCATCCGCATCGTCGCTTTGGTACTCTGACGCGTACCGACGCTTCACGCTCAACGTCGGGGGAGTGGGCGACAATGCTTTACTTGCGGCACCGCCTGCAGGCGATGCTCCCTGCACCGATGCAGTGGAGACCTCTGTCGGTTGCAGCAGTTCCTGCAGGCGCTCCCACAGCACTGCAGCGGCTTGCTTACCGCCCTGAGTGGTTAAGCCGCACGGCGTGCGACGGGTCCGACGTCCGCGACTCTCCATCAGCAGCGGCTTAAGATCCCAAATGCGGACGCACTGCGTGTGCGCGTGGCCGGAAGCTGGTGCGCCAGCCGCTGACCTTGGTCGCCCCGCGCGCCGCGGTGGGCGTGCACTACATTGTGGGGGGAACACCGGACTTGTCGCCCTGCACCGTAGCCGCGACCCTGCACTCGCATCGGATGGCGACGTCACGGCTGTGTCTGAAGCCGAGGCATCGCTCGCCATTGACATCCCCGGCAGTTGTGACCGCGTAGAGGAGTGCAGAGAGGCCGTCGTGGGGAGCGCGGACAGGTCCACTCGGCTCCCCACGTGCGGTGCCTCTCGCAGCAGCGAGGCGGTATGCTGCTCCTGCCCTTCCTCACGCAGCACGCGATCCAGCACCGATATGAGCTTTTCCTCACGGACGTAGTAAGACGACTCGAACGTGTACAGTTGCGACCCTTCAGCGTTGCTGATGGCCACGTGACCCACCAGCGGAAACAGCCACGACACAAACGGGGCCGGGAAGAAGAAGACGCAGCAGCCGAAGTGCTGCAGCTCCACCGCCGCCCGCGAGGGCAGTCGCAGTCGCCTAGCCAGCGGAGACGGTGGTGTACCAGAGGTGTGCAGGACTGGCAGGCCTCCCAGCGACTCGGCCGTCGCTGCCGCACGTGATGGGGAGAGGGCCGGCGGGCTTGAGGTGCCACTTCCATTGGTGACGTCGTCGCTGTCGTCGTGCGACCTATGTGCCTGAGCGGGTACAACTGAGCCTGTAGGCACCGCACTCGCAGCAGGAGCACGTGTGGCTGCTGCCACTTCGCCAGGGGGACTGCGCGTAGTGGCACTCGTGGGCTGCAGCGATGGAGCGCAAGCTTTCGCAGAGAGGACTAGAGCTTCGGAAAAGGAGGGCTTTGACGAGAAGCGGGGTGCAGTTTCGCTGCTTCCCAGCTCGAGGCGAGGCGAGTTTGGCGAGGGGCCTGGTTTCATGGACCTCCGCCGCACAAGAGTCTGCACTAGTGCACCACTCCCCTTCGCCCTCGATGCAGCGGCGTCGGCGGGCATGGCCGACTGAAGCTTTTCATGCATATCTGGATTTGTGTTCGTTGTGGGATTCGCATCAGCAACGTCACCAGTGTCGTTTGCCGCGTACTGGGATGCATCCTGGCCGCCGTCGCTTGCCGTCCGCTGACGGTGGCCGTAGTCCAACGTGAGCGCTGGCAAGGGCGACGGCGTCGGTGCAGCCTCTGACGGATTCACTGGAGATTGCTCGTCGGCCTCGTCGTCGGCGTCTAGACTTGTAGAGGTGGAACTACGGCGATCCAGCCACGGGGACGTCGGGCGCGTCGACGAGGAGGAGTTGCGATCGCAGCTTCGCGGCACCACTGCGCCCTCGTCAGGGAAGGAAGAAGCGCACGGGCTCGTGGGTGGACTCGACGCAGCGGCCGCCGCTTCTACCCTGCTCGACGAGCCCGCTCCATGGCTGCTCAGGGACTTGTCCTCTCTGCGATCAGAAGAGGAAAGCATCGCGGCCGTACTCAACACTCACACCGCTGCCCTCCCACCACAAGGAAGGTGGGCGCAACAGGAAGGCGCAGTCAAATGATAGAAGAGCGCACAAAGTCGAGGCAAGACAGCCCCAAAAGGAGACAAAACACAAAAAAAGGGGGAGGGCGCCCTACACGCAGGAGACAAGCAAGCGGAAAGAAAGGGGAGGAAGAACGGTAGAGGAGGGGAGGAGGGGAGGAGGGGAGGAGGGAGGAGGGGAGGAGGGGAGGAGGGGAGGGAAAACAAAAAAGGAAGAGGGACAATGCAGAATCAACACTTCTCACGCACACGTAAAACGAAAAAAAGGGTGAAAAAAGAAGAGAGAAAGAGAGCGCGGAATGCCACACTTGTGCAATCTAGCGAAGTGAGCAAAGATATATATCGAAATAAAAAAAATGGACACACCTGATGTTTGCAGAGCCAAGACGCTACCCTGCAGGTGGGAAGATGAGCCCAGAAGACACACCTGGCACAAGATCAACACGCTACGGTATGTTTCTCAAGGCACGCACAGAAGCAGACTGTAGCGCTACACACGCACACACGCACACGCGCGCACACACACACACCTATGTCCTTTGTAAATACACAAACAGAGCTCGAGGGACAGGGAGACACACGCGCACACACGTACGGGAAAGTGTAAAGCAAGGAGGAAGAGGAGGTCACACAAGAAGGCGAAACGAGACAATAAAAAAAAAGCTTTATCGGGTACTTGCGTACTCAATCAACTGACTTGAAAATAGGATCACCTACAAATGAAGGTGCCTTTCTATTTTCAGGTGTGCGCGTGTACGAAGGTGGCGCACACCTGTGTGTGTGTGTATGTGTGTATTAGCGATCTCTCTGCGTTCAACCTTGCCCTCCTTTTCGGTGCCACTTCGTCCACGTTGATGGCGAAACAAGGAGACGGCGAGCAAAAATCAAGAAAATATAGTTATGCGCGAGTTATGCAGCCAAAAGAAAGCGCCGACGAAAGAGAGGAGCACTCCGGCAACGACGCGATCACAAGGAAAGCTTGAGCAGAAGAGGAGGGGAAAGTAAGAGAAGGCCGCACAACACAAGCGGAAAAACAAAGAAACCAAAGTGGCGCGAATCAACCCGACCGCAGATGCACACAAACACAGAGAGAGAGGTACAGGAGAGGGGAGACAGAGAGAACGGGTGCAACTTCGAAGGAGGCGATGAAATAGAGAGTGCGAGACGCAGAGGCGACGACAACTACAATGCGCTGTGCTGAGATCGTGTGCAGCTCCTCTGCGTTTTGTTTTCCTATTTTGTTTAATCGCTCTTGCTCTCTGTTTCTGTTGGTCGCACGGTCTCACGCTCGTACCGCCCGCAGCCTCTACTTGTCACTTCCAATCCGGCCCTCTTCGCACGCTGTCCCGTCTTTTACTTAGCTCAGTTAGCTGTATATCACAAGAGTAAGATAAACACAAAGACGGAAGAAACAACAGAGAAAAGAGCGAGAGAGAGAGAGAGAGAGACGAGCCCCGTAGTCCGCAGCACAAACAAAAAAAAGTAAACAAGGTAAAGGGTAACGAAAAACAAAATGTGCGAGCGGAGCGCTGTCCGCGTGCGTGTGTGCTGGTGTCTTCTTTTTTCCACAGAGCAAGAGAAAAGGGAGAAAAATACGCAGCGGCACCGAGAAAAAGAGAGACGACGTGATGGACGTATGTGTGGGCGGGTGGGTGCTGATGCGCTGATGCTCGCCTTTCCGCACTAGCCACTCCAACAGCACACCCACCACGTCACGATGACCTCTACACTGCCTTGAGCTGGGCTGCCAATCCTACTTTTTTTTACTTTCCCTTTGTTCTCGCAGCTCTTGCAGCCCCCTCTGTTAGTTCTGAGTCGCCTGCGTGACGATGGATATGAGGAAGCGGACAAGAGGGAGATCGCACACACACAAACACACAAAAATGAAAACAAAAAATGAGTACAACACCAACGTGCGCCTGTGTTCACGCCGTCGTTATTCTTTTCGCGTGTGCGTTCTCCTCCTGCTTCCGCTGAACCCCTCCCCCTACGTGGCAGGTGCTCGTTCCGTTACGGATGCTTCACCACGTCGCAGGCCGCTGGCACCAAGTCCAAAGAACGAACGAACAGAAACAAAAAAAAAACGCCTGGAAAAAAGTAGAACAGGTAAGCAATGAGTGAAAGACGGCGCTGCATGCACGCACGCGAACGAACACACAAACAAGCGGAGGCCGCGGCTACCTCGCTATCTATGTCAATGGCGTCGCTCGAGAAAGTGGAGAAGGCAACCGGAAGCGAATAGCGATGCGCGCGTACGTAATCTGGAGGTAGCTAGAGGGAGAGTGGAAGGCTGTGGGGGGCGCGTCTGCGTCCCTTTTCGTGCGTTTCTGACCGGACGGGAGAGAAACCGTCAAAAGAGGAGGAGTTAACAGAGAGATGATCAACGAATGGTAGGCAAGATGACGAAGAGCGGCGGTGGGACAGAGGCAAAACTCTGGCTGGGCGTGCTTCTGAGGAGTCGGAAATGCAGCAGAAGGGGGTAGATGGGGAGGCCGCAGCGCAGAAGACATAGACAACCAAACAACGAAGAAAAAATGAGAGACAGAAAGGGAGGCAGCTCAGATCACGAAAGCCCACGAGCCGCACGCACAGGAAAAAAAGCTACAAGAAAATGATAACAAAAAAAAGAACGAAAGAAGCGCCCACCGCAGCCGTGGCGCAAAACAACAGTGAGTCGACCAAGCTCCCGTCGGTTGGGTTGGGTGGGCGCGAGACAGAGGGGAGGGACGGGTTGAATTGAGAACAAAATTAGAAGAGAGCACTGATAAAACACTGATACAAAAAGACAGTGAAGCAGAATGAACAAGTTGAAAAGGAGTCAGCAGCAGCAGTAGTTGAGAGGTAGTAAGTCAAAGAGCAGTGACTCGTGCGTGCGTTTTCATGTGTGTGTGTGTGTGTGTGTGTGTGTGTCTGTGTGCCGTCGACGAGAGCGACACAAGTACCGCTCGACAAACACGTCGAGGGGAGAGGGGGGCCGAAGACAGCGAGACCCCGCGTGTTCTGTGGGCGCCTCTCGCCCGTCGCTGTATGACGGTGCGGTATAGACACACACACACAAGCGCAGATATGCTGGCCTTTTGCTATATGCACGAAATGAAGATAAAAAACGAAGGACAGGAAGAGAAAGCGAGAGGGGGAGGGCGCTCACCGCAGACGGTCACACATGCAGCAAGATCGAAGAGGGGAAAGTGCAAATATCGAGGCAGAGAACGACGTGGTTTTGTTTTCCTATGCGTATGCGTGTGTGTCCGCGGAGGGGATTTATGCGCGTGTGCGAGGGAGTGTGCCTGTATGCGTGCACAGAGCGAGCCTTTTATTGCTTGTTAAGTGGATTGGTGAGGGAGAGAGGGAGGAGGAGGAGGAGGAGGAGGGTGCTTACGTATCCCGCACACTACCTGTGTTTGAACAGTACGTCCAGGAGGAAGGTGTGTGTGTGTGTGTGTGTGTGTGTGTGTGTGCGTCGTGGTGGAAGAGGGAGAGAGGACGGCAGTGAGCAATGAAAAGCCGCCAGAAGGTGGCGAGGAAAGAGAAAGAGAGCATGTATACGCGCAGGTGTAGGTGTGCAAGGTAACAAAAAGCGCGCGTCGCTTGTGGAAGGCATGCGATCGGCTGAAGATGCAAGCTCCACTTTGAAGGGTAGAAGGGATGGCACAACTGCAAGCACACACACACGAGAGAGAGGGTGCGACAAGCACCTGCCCCGTTTGCAAGACGCAGTCTCTGCTATTCTTATTTTTGTTTCGATGGCGCCCCTTCCGCCCTCTGCCAACACAAGCTTCCGCTCTCCTTTAAAGATGGAAGCAGGCGCAAGGAAGATCAGCTCCCGATGCCTCAAGCAAGGGTGCAATTCTGCTACCAAACGTGCTCTCGCCCTCACTTCCAGTGCAACCGCTCCGCACCTCGCCTTAGTGTCTTGCCACATACGCACACACATGCACGCACACGTGGCTGCGAGCACATGTGCATGTGTGTGCCTGCCTGCTCAAACGAGGCGAACGGCGGAAAAAAAAAGAACGTCGAGGCTCACACGAGCATGCGCAGAACAAGGTCGAAAAGCAGAACCAGACCATCCTCAAAAGGCATCGCTTGGGTTGCGTAGCTGCTCATGTGCCCAGCACCACAAGTCGCGCAAGTGTCGCCAAGCAAAACAAAAAAAACAGTGCGCGTACGAGCTGCAAGAGAAGAGCTGGAGCGTGGCCACCTCCTGTTCCGCTGTGCTCACACCTTGCTACAATAGGGACACCTGGGGCCCATCGCCTGGTCCGCACCGCTGCCGCCGCCTTCCTCGGTGCGGGAATCCGAAGTTGTGGTAACGGCGACTTCTGTTGAGGGACGATAGATGACCGCCATGCATGAAGGGCACAACCAGCCCAGGTAGGAGGCGTGCTCGTCGTCCTTCGCGCCAAAGGCAACGGCGGTATCGGCTTTTTCCGTCGTCGCTTTCTTGAAATCGACTGTTGAGTCCTCTGCCAAAGCAGCAGCCACCGCGCGACGTTTTCGCAGAGGCGCCTGCGGCAGCATAGTAGGGCCCACAACGTACTGGGAAGCAATACGGTCCCGCCTCTGACGGGCCCGGCTGCCGATGAGCGAGACGGCAGTACTCGCACCATCCAGCAGGTGGCCGAGGACATGCAAGCTGAACCGGCCAGCGCAGAAGCCACCGAGGCTGGAGGCTAGCGCCACAAGGCGGTTCTCTGTCGAGTCGGTGTGCAGCACGGCTTCACCGAAGCACGACACAGTCACGCCCATCTTGCTCGCTGTCACAGCTGCCATGGCGAGAGCGCACTCCGCACTGTACGGCGGCGCAGCAGCTGCCTTCGCGTCGCTGAACACAAGAACGCTTCCAGCACTGCGCGGCGGAGGTGCAGAATTCACGGCATCGCTGCCGGAGGAGTCTCCAGCAGCCGCTTCGCCAGGTGCCTCTCCGGCCTCGCCGTCTGCCTCATCCCTATTCGCCGCCCGAAAAGCGCTGCTGGGGTGCGCGCGCAGATAGCAGAGCGAGGCCAGTAGTGCCCCCGCCAGAGAGCTCCACATATTCGTGGCATCGGAAGACGGCGACGCAGATGCCGTGGGTGCAGTGGAGGTCTCCCTGAACTCCTTCACGGAAGATGCGTCCGCCTTTGCACCAGCGGTTGGCACGGTGCTGTTGTGTTCCTGTGCTGCCCGCAATATCGCCTGCTGAGGAATTTGCGGAGAGCGCAAACGAAAAAGCTGAGCAAAGGCGACGGTCCTCTCTGCGGCGCCACCCCCCGTCCACCCGCCCCCACCGTCCTCTTCGGGGGAGAACACCGACCCTGTCGCATCTGACAAGACGGGGTATGTAGCCCCCAATCGATCCAAGGTGTGGTTGCGGTCTGGCACGGCCGAAGAGTACACGCATTTGGCGCCTCTGTGCGGGTCCGCAAAGAAGACGGCGATGGATGGAATGAAGTCAGGTGCGCCGGCGCGCACGCTGCACTGCAGCGCATGCACACACCGCAGCGCGTTGCCGACTAAATCGTCCGTGTAGTGGCCGTTGCTGGAGTGGAGAATGCACACGTACGAGGATGGCATGGCGGTGCAGCGGCAAAAAAAAAAAATACACGTGCGGAAGCGGAGAGAAGATGCGCCCCTCAACAGGGAATGAAGTAACACTTGCGGATGTGATACAAGCGAGCGCCACGGTGCAGTGGATGGTAAGCTCCCTCAACGCATGTGAGTTTTGAAGAGGTGTCTACAGGCGCTGTGTCGACCCCGTGCATCCATGTTGCTCAGTGAAGCTAGCGACGGAGGGGCTCGGCAGGTGCGGAGAAAGCGAAAGAGGCACACGAACAAGCACAAGCGCGCGGTCGCAGGCATTCGCACGTGAATGAGAACGAGCCGGGGAGGTGGAGACGGAGAGAAGCGAAGGTAGAGGGCGGACGTGATGCGGCGGAGGAAAGATGGAAGGCGCATAAAAAAAAAGGGGAAAAAAAGGAAAGTCACATCGAAAAAGAGGGAAGCGGACTCCACCTCCCAACGGTTGCGTGTCGCCACTGCTTGGATGCCTTCCACCTTGCCCATAATGCCTTCCTTTGCTGGTGTTGTTGTTTGCATATCGTCTTTGTTACTTCTGATGTCTGATCTGTGGCCTCGTCACGCGGACACGAACACATACATGCACGCAGTAAAAGGGAAATAAAAAGGCAAGCATAGCAAGAAGGCCCCGAGGAGCACGTCGTGAGAAGACGAGTAAAGGAAAGCGGGGATAGAGAGGTGAGCCGTCGTAGCGATAGATGATGACGATGAGAGCCGTGGGGCGAGAGCGCCAGTAACAGGACAGAAGCGAGACGACAGCACAAAAACAAGAAGAGAAGGAAAAGTGTGGCCCTCGTAGAGAGAAAAGGAGGATGCATAGGGTGGGAAAGGGTGGGAGAGGCCTGTGCAGTGCGCTGCACCCTCGCCTACCGCAGGTCACTTATCCGCTCGCGAAGAGCCTGCTTCCCCTTGAGGATCATCTTCTCGCGAAGGTCGTCCAGGGGGCAGATGGAGTCGTACTCGCGAACTGCCTCGTCGAACATTGCCGTGTCCTCGCCTTGGATCGCTGCAATCACGTCCGTCATAAACATGTGCTCGCGTGTATTCGTGTTGAACTGCGTGTCCAGCTCCTGGTACTCCTGAAAGCGCTCCTCGAGCACATCTACATCCTCCATGAGACTCTCCGGCGTCATGAGGGCCAGCTGGCACAAGAGAGTCGCAAAGAACAGCTTGCGCGCGTTGCCGCGCGCCACACGGTCTTCCAGCGCCTCGCGGGCAAGATGGTCGTAGATCTGCTGCGCCCCGGCGTAGTCGCCAGAGCGCGCCTTCATGTCCGCCATCTTGAGCACAATCTCCGAGGCCGTCACCTTCGCACCTTGATTGCGGAAGTAGCGCACGGCCTGCTGCAGCCACCGCATCGCCTCGTCGCCCATGGTTATGTCGCCCAGCGCAGCGCACGCCTTGGCTGCGTTTGTGTACTTCTGAGCCTTGTCATACATGTCCACCACGTCCCTGAGCAGGGCTGCTGCCAACTTTGCATCGCCAGCCTTGACGTATGCCTTTGCTGCCTCCTCCATCTCCACCGCCTGGTCACTCTCGCTCTTGTTCTTGAGGGACATTTCAGAGGCGCGCTTGTACGCCTGAGCCACCTTCGCGAAGTTGCCAGCAGCCTTGTACTGCGTGGCAGCCTGCAGGAACGTGTCGTGCGCCTCATCAACTTTCGCGTCGCTCGACGAGAACCACGAGCGCTTCTTCAGCTGTTTCTCCGCCTCCGCCATCAACGCATCACCCCGCTCCTCCATCTTGTCAGGCGTGCCTTCTAGTCTTGACGGTGTCTTGTGAGACTGTGAGCGAATGGAGACGTTCTATGCCCGGCAAGTTGCAAAGGGTGGCGTATGTGTGCGTATGTGTGTGTTTGTGCGTGTGATTGAGCGTGGGTATGTGCGAATCCAGTGTGCGTCAGAGAATGCCCCACGTACATGCCAATTATAAACAACTCAGACGCATCGTTAGGGGTAGCGTGTCAAACACAGAGAGACCGAGACGGCCGATGACCATGTGACAACGGCGCACCGCAAGGCACAATTTGCCGCGAATGTCCAGAGCAGATTCAGCGCGCGTATGCATACATCAACGAAGAAGAAAAAGAGGAGAGAATAACGAGGTATCTAGAGTCGCTTTGCAGACGCGAACGAAAACCCGGGTCATCAACAGCAAGAGCTCTTGACCTTACATGCAACAAAGGCAGCGAGTGGCGACTTAAAAGAACGGCCATGCACACAAGCCAGTCATCGCACCACTGCTGTCTGATGCAACCGTTGCATCACACACGATGCCGCGTGCACGCGCGCGCGTGTGTGTGTGTGTGTGTGTGTGTGTGTGTGTGTGTGTGTGTTACGTTGACAAGAGCAAATTGAATACATACGAAAGAAAACCAAACCGAGAGAAAGAAATACACGAGAGACGAAAAGGAGGAGAAAGACTCGGGAATGGGGGGGGGGGGGAGGCGGAGGCGGGGACGGAGAACAGAGAACAGGGATGGGGCTTGAACTATACATGATATGTGTGTGTGCGCGCTACTCAGTTAGCATACGGTTGCGAGCCATTTTGCGTCCCCGGAGAGAAGTGAGGAGGGGAAAACGAAAAAGAAAATCAGGCAACAGAAAAGAGCGTGGGTCGAGGACAATAATGCAAAACCGAACGCGACAACAAGACACACAAACGTGACAGATAGAGGGGCGCAGGAGAGAGAAGGAACAACAACGGCCTGTGTGAGCCTGTGTGTGGATGACGTGGGGGCAGCGGTGGTGGTGGTGGTGGTGGCTATGGATGAGGAGAAGCAGAGTGAAAACAAAAAATGAAAGCGAGCGAGAAAAAAAAAACGAACACTCCCCAAAAGCCAACCTACACTCACCCGAAGCCACCGCCAGACGCTTTCTGTAGCAGCAGAGAAACGCCCACAGACAACCACAGAACTGCTTTTTTGCCGCTGTTGCCGCCTTGCCCCGTTTTTTGGGTTGCTTTTTGGGATGCAAACACCCACAAAACTGAAGTCGAGAGATGCACGCGAGTTAGACGCAGAAGAAAATGCTCAAAAAAAAACAGAAAGAGAGAGCAACAGAAGCGGCGCCCATGCAAAAGCCGCGTCCACACACACACACGCACACATACATACAAGAAGAGATTTCCTTCATGAAGTCTGTCCCTTGCAAAGCTACGTGTATGGGCATGGGTATCGCAGTGACTCTCTCCTTACTCTCGCTTGATGCATCTCTCCCTCTCCAAGCTCCTCCGTTTCTAGTTGTTTTTCTCCTGTGCCACGTGCCGTCTCCATTCATTTCACTGTGTGTGTGTGTGTGTGTGTGTGTGTGTGTGTGCTTGCATCTGCTGACGCGGCTCCTCTCTTCTCTTCAGTGTTCTGTGTGCATGACGCGATAGATGTGGCATTTAAGTGTGACCATGTGCGTTTGCATGTGTACGTTTATGTCACTGAGTGACGCGGACTATCATTGAGTTCCTCCCACACACACACCTGCTAGCCTCCCCGGCATGCCTCGCCTCTTTCAAACCTCCTTTTGAAGCGTTCAACTATGGAGCTCTACATCACATGATAAAGAAATGGAAAGCGCTCAGAGGGGGTGCTGGCAGACTTGAAATGAGCTGTGGTGCGCGCAAGAAAGAGAAGCAAGAAGCGGTGCGTAAAGCTAACGCGTCTATCGCCGTGCACAGTGTGTGCGTGTGTGTTTCGCTGGGCACTTTGCCTCCGGCACCAAGATCTCACCTGCACGCGCACACGAGGACGGCGGTACGCTCCTGCACTCCGGCATATCCATCTCTCCGCTTTCACCTGGCTGTGGCTGCCGTGTTGCCGGCATGCTGTCACCTACTTAGCCTTCTGAGCCGCGTCCTTCTTCTTTCGCTGGTTGCGCTCCTCACGCTCACGCATCGTGGCCAGGCGGGCCTCCATCTGCTTACGGATGTCCTCGTGCGAGACGATGTGATCGTCATCCTGGTCAGCGTAGAGGTTGCTGTCGCGATCTGTCGTCCCGCCAGCCAGACTGGCGCTGGGCAGCTCCATCATGCGCACAAGATTGCGTGCCGATACGGCGCTATGGGCTGTCTGAGGGGCAATAGGCATTATGGGGCTCTCCTCTACCTCCCAGTCTTCTGCCATCTGCAGAGTTTCGCCGTTTGGGGAGTCTGTTGTGTTCGCAGTTAATGCGTTGTCTTCCTCCTCCAAATTCTGCACAGCCTCCTTCGGAGGCTGAGGATCTCGGGTGACGCGCGAAGACGACGCCACCGAGGTGCACGAGTTCGCGGAAAACTGGTGGTGGCGCTGAAAGGCAATCAAGATGTGCGTGGCGCGCTCCTCAATAGTGCCGAGGAACTGCTTCATGTTGGCTTCTGTGCACCTCTCCTCACCCTCCACAGCGCCATCGGCCATTTGCGGGCACCCGATGTGCGCATACACATCCTCAGCCGTGGCTGCAGTACGCTGCACGGCGTCGCGCAGCTGAACAGTGGCGTGGTTCATCTCATCTAGCTTGGACTCGGTGCCTGCCAGCTCCTCCTCGAGCCCCTTGATGAGAGCGCGGTGCTGACGCTCGCTGTCGTCCTCCTCGCTCAGGAGACGCCGCAGGTCGCGGATGCTGTCCTTCAGCGCCTCCTTCTTGGCAGACAGCTCGTTGACGTACTTGTACATGGAGAAGTTCAGGTCGCCCGTGTGCAAGTACTTTGCGCGCAACTCGTCGATATCGTCTGTCTGCAGGTCGTCCTTGATCTGAGCAAGAATGCTCGTTATGGTGGCGGACTCTCTGTCCACACACAGCAATGTGTGTGTGTCGTCCTCGTCGTTCTCCCCACCCGTTGTGGAGGCCGGATCTTCGCCGTTGCCGGACACCGACGCGCCAATCGCTCGCCGGGAGGTGTCCGCTTCTTCCTGAGCGCGGGCGGCTTTCGTGTCGCCCATGCGCTCGTCAAACTCGTACTCGCGCGCCTCCAGCTCGAGCTGCATCTCCGTCTGCCCATCGCGCATGGCCTTGATGTCCATCATGGCGGTGTCCAGGTCGCGCAGCTGATTCGTGTAGGCCTGGCGCTGCTCAGCCAGCGCGGCGCGCAACCGCTCCACCTCGCGCAGCTGCGCGTCCCGATCGTCCATGTCCCTGTTCGACTTCTCAATGTGCTCGGCCATGAGGCGCTTCTTCGTCTTCAAATCGTCCTCCATGCGCTTGTGCACGCGCAGGAACACGCGACGCTCCTCTCGAATGACGTCGATGCGGTCGCGCAGCTCTTTGTTATACGACAGAGCATCGTTGAACTGACCTAACGTTTGATCCAGCCGGCTCTCCAGAATGTCGACCTGGCGCTGCACCGCCGCTGCCTGTTCCTTCTCTACATTGATGCCGCCCTTCATCTTGCGGCTGTGGAGGAGGTCGATGCGGGCCAGCTGGTACCGCTTCGTCAAATCATTCTTGCGCATCTTCTCAAACTGGTAGCGGCGCTCCAGCCCGTCAACATCGCTCTGCAACGACGCCAGCTTATCTGCCTTGACATAGTCGTAATGCGTGCCGGAGAGAGCACTGATCTCCTTCTTCATTTGGTCGTTCTCTTCGGTTATATGCAGGATCTGTTCTTGCTGACGCGCCCCCTGGTCCTGTGCACCGAGGATGCCATCCGCTATCTGCGAGCGGCGCAGAGTGTCGGACACTGCGCCCTTCTTTTTGGCGGCCACCACTGACATGACCAAGTCCGCCAATGTACGCCAGGATGACCCTGTCGACCAACGAAATGGGGGGAGGAAGAGGAGGCGGCGGCGAGAGGTACAATGCCTCCGCAAGAGGTACAATGCCTCCGCAAGGGTGTCGCTTTTCGCTGGACCTGAAGATGGCGTGTTCTGTTCTGCACTGCCCCCCGCCTTCAAGAAGTTGAAAGAAAATGCGAAGTGCAAGACGCAGATGTGATATGCTGAGAGAGGGGAAGGAGACCGCCGTGCCGGAGAAGAGCACGAGAGAGAGAGAGAATAAAAAAACGTCAGACAGCTGGGCCTAGCGGCAGAAAAGGACAACCCGGAGCAATGAAGTCAGCGAAGTGCAAGCGGGGCGGAGAAAAACACGGCTGGCCGTCCTGACTTCGTAGATTCGTGGCATTGATGACAGTCGCAGGGGAACGGGTGCGCGCGCAATGGGGTGGAAGGCGCACGTGTGTGTGTGTGTGTGTGTAAGGGAGGCGTTGGGGACGAGTAAGAGAAGGAAAATAAGAAAGGAGGACGAGATTGCAGTAAAGCGAAAAGACACGTAGAGTGCGGTGGTATGTGCACAGTGCAAACCATGTGTAGAACGGAGGGCTGCAGACGCAGAGAGAGGTCACTGTGCTCCACATGTTCCTCTCTACTGTTGCAAGAGTTTCTTAGGCCATTCTCAGCTGACTTCATCGCCTAGGAAGTGCAGCAAGGAGAAAGCTATCCCACTCGAAAACAGAAGCATGACGCTGCGAGCTCGAGCTTATTACTCGAAGGCCCTCACCGCAGCATCACAACGAATGACAGTACACTGTGTCCTATTTTGCTTTTCCTTGTTTCTCTCCGCGAAGAGGGAGTAAGAAACAGCGTACATACAACATGCCAATGCACATAACGACGCTCACCTTCATTCGTATTTTTTTGTATTCCCTTCACCGGATCATTGAATGCGTCTCGCAGCGTCTTGCATGGGCACGTCAGCACCTCTGCGTGTGACCGTGCTTCTCGCTTCCACACCCCATCTCCATCTTCTTGAAAGGAATACAGGTGCGACAGCGAATGAAAGAATGAGAGCGCCTTTTTTTTTTCGGGGGAGAGAGAGAAGGGGGGATATGTATTCACCTTCGCTTGGTGGCGAGGAGGAGGAGCTTGCATGCGCGTATGCTGTGAGGAGGTGCCCTCTTATTTTTCCAAGTGCTCTTTTTAAGTATCGATAAAGGCAGTCTTTTCGAAATAGGAAGCGAGAGAGACGCAAAGGAAGGGGCAAGAAGAAAAAAGAACAAAAGCGAGCAGCGGGCGAGGGGAGAGGAAAGAAGGGAGTCCGAGGAGAAGACGCGCGCGCACACGCAAAAGCAAAGACGAGGGTAGAAGCAGCCGAGCTCGGGAGCGAGACAAACACAAAATGCACACGCGCCAGCCCGGAAAGCAATACAAGCGAGAAAATGGAAGAGAAGCGATCGGCATCAGCAGGGAGACTGCAGCAGCGGTAGCATCACATGAGGTGCGCCAAAGAGAACCGAGAAAACGAAAGAGAGGACCTTAGCGCTGCTCATCATCCCGCATTCACGCACCGACGTCGGCGATCAACCATCAACCGCCTCGACACGGCGCGCTCCGGCAGAAAAAAAGGTGCTGTGCCCCCCACCCCACCCCTTCCGTCTTTTGGCACGCGACAACGACTCATCCGAAGAATGAATCAGTGAGAGGGCGAGCAGAAACAGTAGCATCGAGAAAGGCAGAGAAAATGAGCAAGGACCAACCGCAAACGTCCGCGGTTGCTGCATCTCAGTCGCACCCGCTCTCCACAAGGTCTCATCGCCCTTTCCGGCCTTCTCCCCTCTTCCCCTCGGCCTCCTCCCATCACAAGCTTTTTTTTTCATGCAACAAAGAAAGAAGCCCCAAAGCAGAAGCGCAGTGCTCACATCACGTACAACACCCCACAAGAAAGGGCAACATAACAAAAAAAGCGGCATTTACCACAGGCGACACGTCACAACAACGATAAGAGAGAAATCAGGCAGGTGAGCTATTTCACCCCTTTGCGCCACAGTTCCACTCACGCTCACACAGCTACAGACACGCACATGCAGTGGTAAAAGCAGGGCCCTCCCCCACCACCACCACCTGTCTCACGGTATCCTCCTCCTCTGCACAACGTGCTCTCCATGATGGAAGAGAAGGCAGTGCGAGGGAGACAGGGTGGGGAGGGGCTGAGCGCAAGGGTAAGAAGTAATAAAAGATGGCCACCTCCCAGATGTCTGGCGCATTTCACAGGCCTTCCTCGCAGAGGTGAGCTATCGAGACTTTATAGACGCACATCTATGTGTGTGTGTGTGTGTCTGCGCGCTCACCCGCGACAGACACACACAAAAGAAAACACGGACGGCTTGTCTCCTCCTTTTTTCCATCCTCACTCTTCGTACGAGTCCCTCACCCGCTGCTGCGTGAAGCAGTGCCCTCACCCTCTCCCCCGTCCTTTCCTTACCACTCTGCCTACCCCCCCCCTCCAGTAGAGACTGGGAGAGGACGGGCAGCATTACGCTGGGCTTGCCGTAGCCTCAACGCGCTCAAAACACAAAATGTACGCCCCATTCGGCGCTGGGGCGTCGCAGCTGTCGATCGTCGCGTGTGTGTCGTTGTAGTATACCCATTTCTTCACGGAATCGTTGAAGGCGGCCGCAGTGTAATGCCCAAAGCTGAGCGACCCGGTGTGGTACACCACACCGCGCAGGCGGTACTTCGTGCCCTCCGTCTGAAGTCCAGCGGCCTCTGGGTCCAGGTACGGCGCAAAGTCGAGCTCGCTGGGGAACTGCACTGTGGTGTTCTTCTTGTCAGCGCTGTACGTGTGCATCTTAAAGCGCTTAAGGGACACAATGAGGCACGGGGGCAGACGGAAGAGGGTGCGGTGCACCTTCGTCTCCCGGAACTCCTTGCAGCGACTGCAGAACCACGCATCCTCGCCCCGAAGCAGGTCCGGCTGCATAGAGTGCGACAAGCACTCGTGCAGCGAGCATTTCCCCTCCTGTGTCATGTCGCTACCTACGCCGCGGAGTCCAAAGGCGTCCGACCTCCGTCCGTCGGTGACGAGCTGATACTTGGCAGAGTCGTACTGGATGCACACGACAATGGTGGTCGTCACCGCCGCGAAAGCTGGCGCCTTTTCACAGGCCTCGCTCCCTGTCGCGTCTGTGTTGATGTCGCCGCCCGGGGATGTGGTTTTTGTGACGGTGGCGGATGTGGATTTGCGGAGAATGCGCTGAACAATCTTGATGTCCCGCTCAATGGATGCAGCCGCTGCGCCGGCGTCGTTTGCAGACGCCAGCGTTTCTTTCGCTTCGTCCTTGTGGGATGGAGGCACGACGTACCCTACCCCTCCGCTTAGAGCCTCTGCGGAAGTGAAGAGCGCTACTTCGTCCGTCTCGTCCTCTGGAACGCGTTGCAGAAGTGCTGTCGCCACCTCTAAAGAGCGCGTGCGGATGTGCTCCGCGTAGGCGGTCATGCAATCACGGGATTCGCTGGCCAAAACGACCTCCTCCGCGTCGGCGGCATCTGCGGCCGCTGGCTGCGGGTGCTCCGCACCGTACGACGCCGGAAGCTCGTCGATCCAAACCGGGGTGCCCATTATGGCAGCCGTGGAGGGAAGCGGGGCGTCCTTCATGAAGTACCACACACGTGCCGCAGGCGTCCCTGCTGCGCCCACCGTCATCGGTGGCGGCGCAGATGCCACGCTCAGCTCTGCGCTCGCCAGGTAGCACCGTGCCCAAGCAAACACGCGACCATGATCAGGAATGTCCATTACGCGCACGTCCACCTGCACACGCGCTGCCACACTCCTTGCCCTCTGCCTCTCCTCCTCCGCAGTCATCTCATCTGCAGAGCCGTCCAGAAAAAAACGCAGCACCTCGCTGCTAGAGCTGGCATTGCTCAGCAGCAGCTGCCGAAGCGCCTCCTCCACCTCCTGCTCGCGCACCGTGTTGTCTGGCTGCACCAGCAAGTGAACCTTCAGCGTCACCAGCCATGCGCACGGGCCGCGCCCCCCTTCACAGGTCGAAATAGCGGTTCCATGAAGCCGCTGTGTGAGGCGGCCTCCGCCGCGTAGTCCGGCTTGCTTAGCTCCACCATAACATCCACGCTCATGGCGCGCCGCTGCGGCGGGTCTTTGATGCTGACGGAGAGCGTGACGTTGTTGTCGAAGACGGTGCTGCACTCCCCGCACGTGAGGCATGTGAAGACGGTCTTCGACTGGTGAAAGAAGAGGGGCGGTATGAACGACTTGTTGTTTTCCAAGAAGTTGCTCCAGAAAATGGTGGAGAGCTCCTGCGTCGCGATCGCCTTGTCGCTGTCCTCGCGCTGTCGGTAGCATCGCTCCGAGAGGAGATTGATCTCCTCACTCAGGTGATCCAGGAGCACTTCTATGAACTCATTCGCATCTTGCTGCTGGTAGCCAGAAAACCGCTTCACTCGCATACCAATCTGCTCCTTAAGCTCACGGGTCTCCGCGAAGGAGTGCTGCCCAGACCACATCGTCGTCAGCAGCCTAATGAGTAGCGGAGTTATCACCGCCTGTGAAAAGTGCGAAATGGGAAGCGTCAAAAGCTTCGTGCGGAACGAGGTGAGATTCGACAAGCACTGAAGGGCACTGTTCATGTAGCACGTGTTGCCGACATTGGTGAGGCCGCACACACCGCATTGGTGTGCCGCCACCTCCATTGTGCCTGTAATTTCGCCTCCACGGTCGTCGCCGTTTGTGTTGTTCAGCGTCAGCACCAGGGACAAGAGCACCTTCCCGTTCGTCTGCAGCCTCCACTCCTCCACGCTCTCCGGCATATACTGCTCGATGCGCCGCCGCAGCTGCTGCAATATCTCCTGAACGGTCAGGTCCATCCCATCCCCCTTTTCTGCAATCTCGAACGGCCCTGTTTTCACGGAAAGCATGTAGAGGCCTTTGCAGCAGATGCGCACCGTGTCGGTTCCGTTGATTGCCGCAAACCACACCCTGGCCACCTTGTCCGACATCATGCCCTCCTCCTCCCTCATCACGCCCCAGGCGAGGTGGCACACCTCGCGCATGTCGCTATGCAGGAGTGCCTCCTCCACAGGCACCTCTACGCTGTACTTGTCAAGCGCTCCGTCCGATTCGTTCCGCTCCCGCCACTCAAACGTCGTGAACACGGTCAGCGGACGCGGCTTCCACATGAGGAGGCAGCGCTCCCGCAGAGAAAAGGCTCCATACATGACGTACTTGGGGCCGGTGCCAAAGAAGTCAAAGAAGGAGTTGTACAGAGTCTGTGGAATCACCTGGTATCGCTCCGAGTCTAGAGAAAGCCAGTGCCGGCGCGGGTCGTGCGGCGAGACTGTCATGAGCGCGAACGTGTCGATCGGGCCCGGAAAAGGTGGGTGTGGCCCGGGTGTGGCCAAGCAGTGCTGCTCCTTTGCTTGCGTGGACCACCTCAGCAGCTGCTCGATCCACGCCGTCGGCACCACAACGCCGCGCGGAAGAGCTTCCCTGTTCTGCATCAAGCTCCGCTGCTGACAAGCAAAGTACAAGCAGTAAAAGAACAGCTCCAGGTTGAGGCGCGAGGCGTCCTCTTCCTCCCCCCACAGAAACGGCGCCACCTCTGTTGGGTTGCGAGAGCGCTGCTGGTAGGCTGGGAAGAAGCTGCACACCCACGCATCAGCAGTCCTCTGAAGAATGGAGCAGAGGTCCTCCTTGCAGTCGATAGGGGTCGTATCGTCGCTGTACTTGTTGCGCAGCGCGTGCGGCACGTGTGCTCCCTGCGTCAGGTGTTCCTCCATGAGACGGCGGCTCATCTCGCTGATCTCCTTTACATGGGCAAAACTGCGCAAGGAGTAGCGGCTGAAGTGGTGGCTGCCACCCGAGCGATGGCACCCGCCGTCATTCATCACCTCCGAAACAATGCTCTGCAAACCCGAGACAAAGGCAACGGACAGTTCGCGCGGCGTCACGCACAACCCACACGCTGATTCCTCATTCTCGCTGAACGGGAGCGGCGGCGTCGCGAGAGCGGAAATGTCCGCTACGCTTTCTTGGATCAAGTCATGCAGCACAGCGCTTGCGATACCGAACCAGGCAACGCTAAACTCCTCCATCGCGGCCGGGACAGCCCCGGCGTTGATGCCGTCCAGGTGGGCTGCGATGGCCGAGTGTGAGCGCTTTAGCCATGTGATGCTGCCGTCGAACCCGCGAAGGCTCTCCAAGATGTTGCCCACAAGCGCCTGAATATAGGCCTGGAGTCGATCGAGCGGAAGCTGCGGCTGCGCCTCCACGGCAGCATTCTCCTCGTCGTCCGTTGCAGCCGTAGGAGCAGCGGTGTAGTCATGCACTGCCGTAGACGTGCCATTCCAAGTTATGGTTCTCGGCTTGCCGGTAGCCATGCACGCTTCTTCGTTGACCTGTGACGCTGTCGAGTCTTCTTCTGCAGAGGCGAAGCTGTCACGGGTAGTGGCGGTAAACGAAGACCCTTCAATGCTGTGGTTTCTCTCCTTCAGCTCCATCTCCTCCATAGCGTCCCCAGAGCTCAGAGCGCCTTCAGAGCTCATGGCGGCGCGATCGTCGTCCTGCGAGTGAGCGCGTGCGACTGGGTATGCAGTTGCCAGAGTTGAAGACAAGTGTGCCTCGTGCGAGGAGCGAAGAGAGAATCAGACGGGACAGCTGAAAACAACAACAGAACAAGTGAAGCCGGTGAAAACGCTTCAAATCACCCTGTGCTACGTTTTGGGCAATGGGGCGCTCCTTCGGGGTGCCCACAGTCGATTTGTGTGTTGGTGAGCTCGTGTGAGGACGGGTCGTAGAGTGAGGGACGCTTTGCCGTTTGTCTTGTCTTTTGGTGAGGAGGAGCGCCCCTGGTCCGCTGAAACTCCTCTGTTGGTGCTTTCCTTTCCCTGCACGTATTGGGGGAGGGGGGCTTTTGGTTCGCGAACCCAAAGTTTACGTCGTGTGCGTGCTAGTGCGTACAATGAACAATGTCACTGCAGAGGACGAGGAGTGTAACAAGAGAGTCACGCAGAAAGGAAAATGAAAAACAAAATGGGCAGTCAGAGAGGGTGAGTCGGGCTGCAGTGGAGCTTGTGCGAACAGCGTTCGTCAATCGCTACCAGACCGGGCGAATGCACAAAACAAAGTAGCTCGGAGCAGGGGCGTTAGGGTGGCTCCAGGGATTGAGTGGGAAGAGGAGTCAAAATAATGAAGCCACGCCCTCTCGTGAATGTGAGGCTCCCGTTTGTCGGCGTTGCTATGAGCGTGGCACTAGAAGAGAGACAAAACAGAAGTTGCACACGACACCGTCGACGGACGGAAAAGAAAGAAAGAGAAGCAGATCCAAATGGAATAGGAATGGCAACAATAACGAGCAGGGGTGGGTCGCCGCAGCAATGGATGCGGTTATTCGTAGCGGCGACTGCGCTCTTACGCGCGCTTGTCGGCTCGGGCCCAAGCAGTTGCGGCTTTCCTTGTGCGCATGGCTGCCAAGGGAAATGAGCAGGGGTACGGAGGGGCACCCGCACGCCCAGACACATCGAGTGCACGCAGCGTTGCGTGCTAGCCGCAATGCCTCGCAATCCGCGATCATTGCTTTTATCCTGGTCTGTTTCCTCACCATCTCGCGTTCCTTGCTGTTCGATTTTGCCATATGTCAGGATGACTGCTTCGCCATGACCAGAAAGAAGAGCTGCGCGCCTGCCAACAGCCACACACTTTGGTACCCGCACCCTCGCCCATCAGCTGGCGCAAAGATACAACAAAGAAGCACAGACATCGCCCAGTGCTGATGTTCTGTCGCCATTTGTCGCGTAGCGATGACCCATGGATGCACCTCGAAAGACTGCACTGAGTCGCGCAACCTCGCACGCACCCGACTCACAACCGTCCACATATGCCTCTCTTTCCTAACAGCGCACACGCTAGCAGACGAGCAATAAAACAACGATGAAAGAAAGCATGCACAGGGACCTTTGCGCATGTCGGTGCCGTACTCTGTGAAACACGCAGACACGCGCACACGATGAAAAAAACCTGAGCACGTACATGAGGACAGGCATTAGCTTAGTCGGTGGAGCGCTTGAAAGTCCTCTTACGTTGCACCTTGTCGCCTGTGTGCACGGGCAGCGTGTAATTGTCTTGGTCCCCCTCCGCCATTTTCTTTTCGCGAACGGCAAACAAAATGCCGAGAAGCCCTACCAGCAAAAGCATCAGGGCGGCAATAGTTTCGGACGACGCCCGAGAGCTCCCCACAAAGCCGAATATGTGGTACTTCGACACTATAATGAGGTCGTTTGTGCCGTCGCCGTTGAAGTCCACTACGAGCACCGGCGCCACCGGCGGCTCCTTCAACGAAACGGAGCGAGTTACCTTGCCGTTCTTTGTTTGATGATGGAGAACTCAGCGTCGCCCACTGCGAGAACGTAGGTGTCGACGCGGCGGAAGGACTCCTTTCCTCCACCGACGAAGGTCACGTCGGTTTCGCGGTTCTTCTGCATGAGCGAGTACGGCACCATTTGCGGGAACGGCTTCACGTCCCTATTCACGCGATAGCGGCTCTTCCTCGCCTCCGCCATGTCGTCAGATGGAGATGGGGCGAAGCGTGCGCCTGTTTGAGCCCGCCACAGTACCCTCCTCCGCGATGGGTCAATGCAGGTTACGAGGCCGGTGTCAATCATGAATGCAGCGTAGCGTTCTACCTGCTGTAGACCGGCTCCCATGTTCTGCTGGACCTGCAGAATCAGAGGCGGAGTTGCGCGCGTCATGGAGGAGACAACGTTGCGGCTTCCCAGAAGCTCCAGTGTGTTGAGCGCGCGCGGCGCCTCCTCGCCGCGGATGTCACCGTCAACAAAGTGGTGAATGAGGTCGAGGTTGCCGAAGAGGCCCTGCGTATTGCACACGGTGGCGTTGAAAAGTTCATCTGCAGACGACGGCGCCCCGGCCTCGATTATGCCGAGGCAGTCATACTTCAGGTCAATCCCGCGTGTGGCGTACACGACGGAGCGGGGGCCTATCTGGGTGCTGACAGACTCGAGCACCAAATCGTCGTTGATGTCATCGTAGCACGCTCCACCAGCCTTCAGCGGCATTACGCTTGTCACCGTACTTCCGGTGTACATGTGGACTACCTCTACGCCCTGCTCGCCGTGAAACACAAACACGTTCGACGGGCGACGGCTCCGCCGCGTTGCATTTTTGGCGGGGTAGGCGTGAGTGGATTGCCTTAGTGACAGTGCCAACGCCGACAGCTTCTTTCCCAGGTTGCCTCCATCGTCTGTCTCCATATGCACCACCCGGTCGTTGTACCGAAATGTAGCCCGTCGCTCTGCCTTACCTCTACTAGAGCGCGCCTTCCGCTTCGCCTTCGCTCGATAGAAAACGTGCGGGTGCAACTGCGCATCCCACACGTGGGCGTAGCGATGCGGCATGGAAGCCATCACAGACTCACGGAATGTGGTCCACGGCTGCTCGTACTTCCTCCCTAGCAAGTAATCGTGCTGATTGATGCCACCCTTGGCTGCACCCTCACGGTCAAGCAAGCGCAACTCTGTAACGCCGTTTTCTGTCTGTGTCCCGTTGTTGTTTGCCTCGCGCACCACGTCGTCCATTTCGTTGCCCCCGTCAGAGAAGTACGCCCAGCGCCGCGCGCCTGTCTTGGCGTCAAACGCGGAGTACATCATCATCTCTACACCTGACGCATCCACAACTTTGGCAGCCACAGCAATCATGCCGACGTCTTCAGCCCAGTTGCGCTCTGGGACAATAGAGATGGAGGCGTGAGTAAGCTCGCTCCAGTACCGAGGCGCCACGAGCTGGGACTTCCACAGAACACTGGGCGAGGAGGTGTGGATGGAGACCGCTATGAGCTGATAGTCTTCCGTGACGACAGCGCACAGCATAATGCTACTGTTCAGCTCCGTGTAGCCGGCGCCGATACCGACGATAGGGGTGTACACATTGAGCTCCGCAGAGGGGTTGAGGCGCACAAAACTGTCATCGATGCGTCGGCGCGAGTAGTAGGTGTTGTAGATGTTCAGGTAACCAACAGTGGTAGAACTCAGGAGAACGCGGGACCCTGAGCCGTCTGGGTCCACCAGAATCGGCTTCGGCATGATCACCTCCGTGAGCTCATTGTCCAAGATGGGTATCATAAACCCCCGCTGAAACTTGAGCGAGCCTTCCTGTGACCAGCAGATGATGCTGCACACGAAGGCGACGCCGATAATGACGATGTCTCGGATTCTCATTGTTCGTTGGACCAGAAACCAGTCAAGGAGAAAAATGAGATGGAAAAGGCAGACCGGAAACGAAGAAAGGGACTGAACTACACAAGCAAACGAGGTTCTACCGCTCTTGCAGCAACATGAGAGGAAGGGGGGCTGGAGTCGTGGCGGTAGCAGCGCAGAGAGAAAGAGATGGCGGGAGCGGAAAGAGAGGAGAGAGTGTGAAGGCTTCCAAAAATTGAAAGCTGTGAGCGATGTGCATCACAAAGAGAGAAACAGCGGCAGAACGGCTCAGGGGCTCCCATAGCATGAATTCGCTCTAAGGTGCGCCGCACGTGCGTCACTGAACAGACGTACGACTGGAAAAAAGAGGAAAGCCGCAGGACCACGAGGCACATGGGCCTTCCCTCTGAAAGAGTAGGTGCCGTGTGACAGGCATCATTAAAGCGTGCCTCCTCTTCCTTGTGTGTGTGTGTGTGTGTGTTTATCTTTGCGTTTGTGGGGAGAAGAGCTGAAGCTTACCAGTGCATCTATGAAAGCCGCAGAGCAAACCCTGCACACGCACAGAGACACGCATACACGCACGCCCAACGGGGGAATGGGGTGAGGCAGCTGCCACTCGCGCCTCAAGGATACACGCGCACATAGCCGTTGTGCCGCTTTGCTTTCAGGTTCATCGTACCCGGAAAGTACGGGGCCACCGCCAGCTCAATTGTATCCTTCACCAGCGCAGGCTTCAGGCGGTCAGGGCCGCCCGGTGCGCCGTTGATCTCCAGGAGCCACACTTTGAGGTTCTCGTCGATGAGAAAATCGTATCCGAAGACTTGAAAGGTATGGGTAGGGGGGATGGCCGGCTCATCTGGCACGTGCGACCGTGCAGCCAGCAGCGAGTCGCGAATGATAAAGTGGATCTGCGGCATGATGTGATTGTCGAGCGTGATCGTGGTTGGCTCATCATGGACGCTGACGAGGCGTGGGGCAGTTGTACTGTCGCCGCGGTTCGCCTCGCGAATCGGGTACAGGGACTCCCGCGAATCGTTCGAGTACCTTTTCGGGTAAGGAACGTCGCCGCGGTTCGGCTCCTGTGGCCGCGGACTGGAGAGAGGGGTGTACTTTTCCTGCTTCAGCTTTGCAGCTCTCACCGTTCCCTTGTAGCGAATGAGTCCATCCAAGTGTTCTCGCCACAGCTCGTTGCTCTCCTCGTACAACGAGTACATCTTGCTCGTTTCCTGCACGCAATGATTTGTGATGTGCGCCAGCCGACCCGTGGGAGTCTTGGACGTGGCGCTTTCGCGATTGTACGGCACGCTGCTGGTGCGCATCACCAACTCCTCGTGCACGTAGATCTCGTACATATCGCGAAGGAGCAAAGCCCAGCACCGGATGTCGAACTTGCGCTTGTGGTACAGGAGAGGGCGATCTACGTACTGCTGCGCTATCCAAGGTTGACTGCCGTGTTGGCTGTCGATGAAGCGCAGCAGCTTCAGAATTCCCCGGTAGTCACCGCGAAAAATCTCGATGTTGTCGCCGTGGCAGCCGGCGGAGCTCTTCGCGATCCACAAGCACGGCTCGTCCCCCTCGTGAGGTAGCCGCATACCGCCCTTTAATGTTGCTAGCAACTGCTGCCGCTCGTCACGGCTTGACTGGCATGGCGTCAGCTTAAAGGACATAGGAAGATAGTCGCCAAGCGTATTCCAGTTGTAGTTGTGGTGCTTTAGCAGCGCCGTCACCATTGAACTCTTCAATGTAATGCTTCGCGTGTTCTCCACAAAGTCCACCACGCGCACCTCGCCGTCATCGCCGCTGCCCATCGGCATCCGGAGTCCTGGGGACGTGTAGGAGCGCAAACCGCAGGCGGAGCGCCTCGCGTTGGTGCCCTCGCCAAGGCGGCTCCGGCACCGCTTCGACATGAAACGTCGGGTTGCAATTACCCGCTCGCACGGCATCTTCTCTCCAAGGAGCAGGTGCATATTCGTGTCAGATAAGTCTTTTTGCGTTTCAGAGATGACGAGGGCTTTCGTGACAGAGCACTGGCGGACGGATAGGTGCGACCAACGGCCGGTTGCCAGAAGCTGCTTCGCCATCTCCTCATAGATAGAGCCGCAGTGCCGCATTGTTCCCACCACGTATTTGCACCGCTTCTCTGTGCACGTGGCAGACTTGATTCGTTGTAAAGGTGCGGTGGCTGCACGCTCGCGCGCAGAGGTGATGCGCAGAGATGAGCTGCAGACGGCACCGCCCGTCAAACTTGACGAACGGCCCACCTTGGGCTCGTGCTGCGTTGTCGGTGAGGATGAGGACGCGGTGCCGGTGTACACAAGACTGCGACGAGCACTGCTCAAGGACGGCCCGTTGGATGCACCCCTCCCGCTCGCCGCAGAGTACGGCGACATTGCCAGCTGCACATCCTTTTCCGTTTCCTTTCTCCCGTAGGCGAGGGGAGTCATTTTTCCCGAGGGCACTCTCGAATATCGCACGTTCAGCTTGGGAGCAGCGGAAGCTGTCGCTCTGGTGTTGCGTCTCTCGCTGACAGACGCACTCATTTTCGTATTGTCTTCTATAGTCTAATCTTTACTTTTAAGATAGCAACCGCTTTTTTTTTTCTATTGTTCTCTCTATTTGCTCGTTTTCCTTTTTCTGCCGTGCGGGATGCTGCGCAGGCGTTTTGTCGAGCAAAAGGGAGGTGCTACTCTTACAGATGTGGAGAGCTGCTACAGATAAGTAAGGAGGAGTTGCACGGCTGCCTGTCGACGTGTCTCTTTCAGACAAGCCAGCTGGAAAAATAAGAAGCCACAGCCAGATTAGAAAAAGGTGCGATATCAACGGAGAAGGAACGTAGATTCAAGATCCGGACAAACACAAACTCGAAAGGAAACCAAGACAGCAGTCACAGCCCGGAGGAAGAACGCGAAAACGCAAAAGCAAATCAGCAAGCCGTTGAAGAGAAGGCAGCAGGGAGCGGCGGCGCACTGCTAATTACCCCTTGGTAGCTTGTATGGTGCAACGAGGAATCCTGTAGGAATTACGGTGTCTAGCAGTGTGGAATCATCAAGATACGGAAGGAGACACGGGGAAAAATGGGGCTCTGAAGAGGCAAGGGGTGAAATGAGAACAAGACACGGAAAAGGAGACGCGCAACAAATGGCAGAGCAGTCCGACAAGACGACCAAAGAAGAAAAAAACGTCCAGTCCCAGTTCAGAGAGAAATAACAAAGACAAGGAGGAAGAGAATGGGGCGCTTTGGCAGATGATGCGAATCGCCGTGCTCAGGAAAGAGGAAAAGCAAAAGAGAGACAAGAGCACAGATATAGAGAGAGAGGAAGGGGGATATCAGGGCAGTGGGCGGAGAAGTATGATTCTCTGACAGATGAAGACAAGAGCAGAAGCGAGGTGTGAAGTGCTCACAGATGCCCCGCTGCAGCTGCTGTTACGATTCCCATACATAGCATACGAGGAAAAGTAAACAAACAAGGGTGAAGGCTGCTGCACTGAAAGGAGGATCCTGCTCGCCAGATGAACAGCGGAGAAGCAGAAGGATTAACGGTGGTGTCTGTCAGGTCAGCAGCACCGCATTGGTCAATTCCCACTGCCGCGGCAGCCACGCCTTGCTGCCATATAAGTAGTCCGGAGTTGATTGATTTCTTCTTTATGCACTTCTCTATCAGTGTCCATCTATATCTATAGTACCGAAAACGAAAAAGCATTTAATACAGCGCTTCACGCACGAAGCCGCTACGTTTGCGAGAGCAGCTCAGTATGCAGACACGAGCGAGAAAACAAAAAGCGAAAACGCGCCAAACGGACTCTCCAACACGCATGCTTTTCTTTAGCCCACACACTTGCAGTACTCTTACATTGTCAGCCCCTGTGGTCGCGTGTACACCGAGGAGAGACCGATCACGCGCACCGGGTCGGTGGTGTGCTGCGAGTTGTAGAGTCGTGTGCCCGTCTTGTCGCGCTTGCGGCTAGTGGGAAACGAAAGGAGCGTAGACCCTGGTCTCGGCTCAAAGCCGGACATTAGACACTCGTTCACCGAGACCCACAGAGGTACGTCGCGCTTTAGCGAAGAAAGGTAGTCTTGCCGCTGTTTGCCCAGCACGGCGCGCCACTTAGTATCCAGCATGAAGTGCACTTTCTTGCTTGCTTTCGGGAACAAGGATAGGATCTCCTCCGGTTTGGCGAAATCGTCGATGTTGTAGAAGCCATCCACGGCCTCCTCGTCGGGGTTTGCGTCTGCCGCGGCAGCGCCGATGAGAACGTAGTGCTTTTTGCGCGCCGCAGCGATACGCACCCCCATGCGCTCCGCCGCGGACTCCGTTACCCAGATGGGACTGGAGAGCTTGTTCTTCAGCGCAAACGTGCGAAGAATGCTCTCATCCCTGGGCCCAAGAAGCCGCCCTTTCAGGATGGCGATGGGACGCACAGACGGCATCATCAGATACGGCTTCGTCATGCAGGCGGCGTTGTAGTAGCGACGGCGCGTCGCGTCCTCGGCGAAGAAGAAGGGAAACTTTTTTCCTTGAAGAACTAGGTCATCCTTTTGATTCCCTTCCTTCGATTTGGTAGCAGCAAGAACGGTGGTTTCGAGAGCAGACGCGCAGAGAGGAGTCTTGCAGCCCGCCAACCGGGTCACGACCGATGAGTACTGCGGCTTCTGCAGTCTGAGATCCTTCAGATTCACAAAGTGGAAAGGGTATTCCTTATCGTTCACGGCAGCCATGTTCCGCACAAGCACACGCGACCGCGTCGCTTCCCACCCGTTTACGTTGTAGATGAAGAAAATGTCGTGGCCAAAAGCGTCTGGGCGCTGCCTCTTGAGCTCGCTGAGCAGCTCTCGCCTGCACTTTGGCGGCAAAACCGAAAGAGAAACAATCATCCCTGTCATGTTTGGCGCCAACACCGCCTGATTCTCCGCGTTTGCCTTGAGTTCTAGATTTAGGTACTTCATCTGCGCCTCTGCGATCCACATCGGTGACGTGTAACCGCGAAGGATGCCGACTCCGAGAAGAATATCGTGCGCAGGCTGACCGAGCCGCTTCCCGGTCGCTGCGTTTAGTGCCACGCCTTTCTGAGGCTCCCCCTTGTATGGGTCGTCAAGCTGGTCAGAGTTGAAGACAGGCACTGAGCTCGCGGAGCGGATGTCGATCACGTCTTTTTTGTTGTACCTCAACTCGAGTTCCTTGGCCACATTCACATCAATAAACAGAGCGCGCTCTTCCTCCGCTGCATTCAGAAGCCGGATTAGTCGGTCCGCCGTAACGGCTTTCCACTTCTTCCGCTCTGACAGGATGCCGACGCCGGAGCCGAAGAACGGTGGATGCTCATCGAGCACCTGCCTCTGGTCCTTCTTAGCGACCACCTTCAAAGGAATGACCTTTTCAACGTTTAGGTGAATCACCGCTGGCTTCTGCCCCGGAAGAACTACGGCGTTGCACGAGCGCCTCGATTGCGGCTGGGTCACCCAGAAGCGACTTGAGTACAGCTTGTTCTTTGAGACACTTCGGAGCACTGCTTGGCACTGTTTTGAAAAGGCATCGTTTGTCACCGTGGACAGCATCGTTACGTCGTTGAGCAATGTGGCTGGTACCTTCTTGGTAGCAGGATCCACCTTGACAGGGCGGATGAGGGGGATGGCGCGTACCAACAGTAGCTGTCCCGCCTTCATCTTGTATCTCTATGTGTGTGTGTGTGTGTGTGTGTGTGTGTGTGTGTGTGTGCTCTGGTTCTTTGTTTCTTCTAACCGGCTTTTCTGTGGTTAAACTCCTTGGTGGGCAGTATGTGTACTTGTGTGTGCGATTTGAGCCGATCTGTGAGCGGTGGTGGTCTTCGGTACCTTGGTGAGAGATGGCGTATGCTCGACCCTGTCCCGAGTACCTTGGATCACCCAGCTACAGCGGGAGGGAGGATTTTTTTCTGCGCCAAAGCATCCAACAAGAGAGCCAGTCACTGTCCCCTTGCCCTTTTGGAGGCCTTTCATCTCAGTTACTCGAGTGAGAAAGGAGAGAGAAAAGCAGAACGCAGACTACAAGGCACCGCCTCACCAGTGCACCATGAAACCGGACCTTCGAGGAGTCCAACACCCGAAGAAAAAAAGCATAGAAACATCATGGCAGCAGGCAAGGAATGAATGCTACTTTCCATGAGCATCTGCTTATGTGCTGTCACCGTCAACAGTGAGCTGTCGCCATTATGAACAAGAAAGGAAATACACCTCCCACGCACACACTTTCCATCGCGCGAGTCACCCCTTCATTCAGAAAACAGAAGCACAGTCCGCAGAAGAAAGCAGTTGCTCTTGGTGTATTGCGGTTGTTGTTTTTTTTCGCCGATCAGGAGTTATTAAAACATTGCATAGTAAAAAAGGAAACCCCATAGTTACATGTTGCCTTTCCTTGTATTTTGTTCTCTCTCCTGAAGCCATGGCTGCACAACGGTCTCCTCAAGAACCCACTCTCACCGCACTACATGATTCACTAGGATTGTGAGTGAATCTGATAAAGGAATGGTGCTGGTCACCACCGGGCATCGATCAAGAAAAATAACCTCTTAAGAGGCTTATGATGTGGTTTTCAGGGAAGAATTCATTGGGGGTACAGCTACATCCTCAAAGCGTATCCGTAATCACCGTTACTCGTAGATCTGGGACACGGAGTGCGACGTCCAGCTCGCGATCTCATCCGCCTTGAACCAAAAGGCGATCTCGCGCTCCGCGCTCTCCACGGAGTCAGAGCCGTGGCACACGTTGCGGCCCACATCCACGGCAAAGTCGCCGCGGATCGTGCCGGGCTGTGAGTCGGCCGGGTTCGTCGCGCCGAGCAGCACGCGGCCGCTCTTCACCACGTTCTTACCCTCCCACACCATACACACGATCGGGCCAGAGGAGAAGTACTTCACAAGGGCCGGGAAGAACGGCTTGGAGGAAAGGTCCTTATAGTGACCCTGGGCCTGCTCCGTCGTCGGCTGCAGTATCTTCAAGGCGACGAGCTTGTAGCCCTTGCGCTCGAAGCGGGCGATGATCTCGCCAACGAGGCCGCGCTGCACGCCGTCCGGCTTGACGGCAATAAAGGTGCGCTCGGAGGACATGCTTTTCTCTTGGGGGAGGTGGGTGACGGTGGCAAAGCTGAGAGTTGAACCGTTGGGAATTTGCTAGACGGAGAGAAGCACAAGAGGCGTAAACGAGCAGAAGGCAGGCAAGGAGTGGAAGGTGGATGTCGTGCAAGAAGTGCTCTGGTTGTGCGGTCCATCTGATCTTTGAGTATGCGGATTCCACAAACTGACTTTGGCGTGCACGGTGGTGCTCCCAGTGGTACAGGTGGAGGCGGGAAAAGCATAGCGACGCTCGGTGATTCATGGTCTATCTTGGCCACGCGCCACCGCCATGGACAAAACAGACGAAAATGGTGAGCTGGAAGCACAGCGACAGGTGTCAGTGTTTCCTTTTGATCTTGGTGATTGCCTATGTAGTGTGCAACACACTATTTGACCATAAAGTGGATGTATATGACCATGCTCAAAGAGGGAGAGCACGAGCGAGAAAAAAGTGACGAAGGCTCCGCTGGGCTTTTCGAAGAGTCCCGGCAAGCAATGACTACAGCAAAGCGAAGAGAACGGCGACGCCACATACATGTACTGAAATCAAGACTTAGTGTGTCTGTGTATAATCCACGAGCATCCACTACTCGTAGATCTGGGACACGGAGTGCGACGTCCAGCTCGCGATCTCATCCGCCTTGAACCAAAAGGCGATCTCGCGCTCCGCGCTCTCCACGGAGTCAGAGCCGTGGCACACGTTGCGGCCCACATCCACGGCAAAGTCGCCGCGGATCGTGCCGGGCTGTGAGTCGGCCGGGTTCGTCGCGCCGAGCAGCACGCGGCCGCTCTTCACCACGTTCTTACCCTCCCACACCATACACACGATCGGGCCAGAGGAGAAGTACTTCACAAGGGCCGGGAAGAACGGCTTGGAGGAAAGGTCCTTATAGTGACCCTGGGCCTGCTCCGTCGTCGGCTGCAGTATCTTCAAGGCGACGAGCTTGTAGCCCTTGCGCTCGAAGCGGGCGATGATCTCGCCAACGAGGCCGCGCTGCACGCCGTCCGGCTTGACGGCAATAAAGGTGCGCTCGGAGGACATGGTGTTAGAGGAAATGGAAGAGTGAATAAAGGCTGGAAGCTGGGAGTGGCAAAGTCAACATGGAAGACAAGCAGTGAAGGACGAAAAGCAAAGGAGTTGCGTGAGGAGCAAGGGAAAGAAGGCAATGCGAGGCTCACAACGTTTTTTTCTCTTTTCATTTGAAGCGGCGGCCAGGGCTGAAGCGTTGCCGAGGATGTCATCTCTCTGTCACCCCGATCCTGTCGCACTGCGAAGGAGACGTAGAGACGACGAAAACCTTGCGCCGTGGCTTCTGCCGCACGCTTGCAGCTTTACTGTCTGTAAAGTCTCTTCTAAGGGAAGGCACGCGGCCTTTGGTAGCAAGACGAGGGAAAAGAAATGTATCTATGGAAATGCTCTTTTTCTAGTCTTCGGCAAATTCCAGCATTGTCCCGGAAACGGACCAGACACCGACTTCACAGTACGTTCGAAGGCATCGCTGCAGGTGGGATTCGCCAATCCCCTTCATCATGAGCGCGGGGCGAATCTCGGAGAGATCGACGGATGAACGCCCACGAGCGATGTCTCTGATGACCGAAAAGATAGACGCGTCAGATGTTGTCACCATGCGATGCATATCCGTGGCCGGTCTATCCTGAAGAGATGCCTTGCTGCAGTCAAGCAGACGGCCAGCCTCCCGCACGTCCTCCTCCAGCACGCGCTCCGAGAAGCGCAGGCGGGCGCACGCCTGCGAGAGACGGATGAGGCTCAGCAGCGTACGAGCCGTGACGACATTGCTATACCGCACACTCTGCGCTCGCATTTCACAGTAAATGTCACTGATGGCCTTGGCGGCACCTGGGTCAACATAGGGGTGAATGCGCTTGACCTCACCCACGTACGCCCGCAAAAAGTCGCGGCCAAAATACTCAGTGGTGGTACCTCGCACTCCATCATCCGCCACCGTGCCAGGCGCGACACCGTGGAGGTGGACGTGGGTAACGTGCATCGAAAGCTCAGCATCGCGCTCCCGGCTCGATTCGTCGAGCAGCAGCCAGAGCAGATCAAAACGAGAAAGAAGTGCTGGCGGTAAATTCACGTTCTCCGTTGGCGTCGCGTTACGCTTCCACCGACCAAACTTGGGATTTGCCGCGGCAAGAATGGACGTGCGCGCGTTCAGCGACGTGATGATACCCGCCTTGGCGATGGAAACCATCTGCTGCTCCATGACCTCATGCAGAGCTGTGCGGTCAGAGTCATCCATTTTGTCGAACTCATCGATGCAGCAAACTCCCTTATCGGACAACACAAGTGCGCCGCCCTCGAGCATTACCTCACCTGTGTGGGTATCGTGAGTTACGGCAGCCGTAAGCCCAACCCCAGAGCTGCCCTTACCGGTCGTGAACACGGATCGGGGTGCAACAGATGCAATCCACTTCAGAAGCTGACTCTTCGCCACTCCGGGATCTCCCATGAAAAGGATATTGATGTCGCTGCGAATCCGAATGCCGTTTGCAATGGAGCTACCTCCGACAAGCTGACATAAGAGTGCCTTCTTCACGTCCTCCATACCCCAGATCTCGGGCGCTATACTGCGGGTGAGCTTTTCGATTACGGCTTCTCGGTCAGGATAGTCCCGGATATCCTCCACCTGTGCGCGCATGTCCTCTGCTGCTTCCTGGTAGCTTCTCTTCTCTAACTCAATGTGGATGGCTTTGTAAAGTGTTTTCACCATCGTGGACGCGCGGAAGGCCTCGTGACCCTGCCCAGTGGAAGGGTCCGGACAGTAGACTCCTGTGATACGAACAACCTGCCCCGGTGCAGCAATACGGGTTTGCTCTCCTTCGCAGACAACACGGATGGTCCGCGGGATGGCGCCACGCGGAACATCTTCGGGCAGCTCCTGCACCCTTAGTTCCTGATATTTCATGAACTTGCTTGCCTTATTCTGTGCCAACAGCCTACCCACAGCATTGTTCAGCTTGCAGCGCTGCGATTGACACACCTGTAGCGGTGTTAGGCGATCACCGATGACCTGCTGGAAGGTCGTCTCGGCACAGACCTCGCACACCGACACGAGCATAGAGAGCTTTGGGCGGACTGCAGTGGCAGCGATGCAAATGCCGCGAAGAACAGTCAGCGTGCCAATCTTTCCTCCCTTCAACTCTCGCAGAGGAATGGGAACACTGTCTTCGCTAAGCGGGTGTATTTTCAGCTCATATCGACGTGTCAGCAAGGCGGGCAGCTCTTGGCCAGACATCCGTGCTTCCATGACCAGTTGGTCCACCATGTCCACAACGCGGTCAGTTTGAGGAATAATAGAGTCGACAACCCTGTAAAGCTCCTCCATGTATCCGGCAACGTTCATCTGAACCCTTTGCGCTAGATGAAGCTGCCCGAAACCCGCAACATCGTCGAGAAAGATGGGAAATACAATGCTCTGTCGCTGCGCAATGTGATGGGCCTGAATCACATACTTCGCCTGGCCCGTAGAGTCCCTGAACTCCTCAAGAAAACGCTTGCAAACATCCCGGTCATTGATGTAGTTAGGATACTTGCTGGATGCTGCAGCGGCGTACGCGCGCTTATCTGGTGTAGACATTCTCTAGGAAGCGGACAAAAAAAGAAGCTGTCTTGACAGCACGCGTGCACGACCATGTCGAGGTCACTAGCAAGTATGACGATGCCGTCTTTGACGTGCTTACTGCAGATTCAGGAATGAAAAAGAGCGGGGAAAAGATCGAGATGTGAAAACTAGCGGAGGTGAAGTGTTAGCCGCACCACAAATCCAGCGAAGCGAAACTATCTCAGAGGTGTATTGACCCTGCAGCTTCCACAAAGCCTGGTATACGTTGGAGCAGTCAGCACTGGGGAAGGAAAAAAAAAACATAAAGCTAGTCGTGAGAATGCATGAGTGGGGTTCTCCTCTCTCTATCCTTCTGCTTGTCTTTAAAGCCTATTGGCCTGGACCTCACTATAGGGGAAACTGGGAACAGGGCCCGTCCCACTTTACGAAACTGCCGCTTGGCCGTCAGCCATAGTGGCACGCGCCAAATCTAAAAGCTCCTCATTCGACACAGTAGAGCCTTCCTTCTCCAGATAGTCAGAGAGATCCTTCACTAACGCCATAATTCGGTTCACGGAGTGGGGTACCATCATTTGGGCCTCGTCGACAACCTTAGTCTGCTGAGGAACACGGTCGGGATCACTCTGGCACAGGGTGTCGAGGCGCTGCAGCTCCCGCTCCACTTCTCGCTTCGCAAACTCCAAATCTTTAATAGTGCGCTTCAGAGCACTCACTTTGATCCGCAGCGTCTTTTCGTTCGGCGCCTCTGCCTGCCGCACATTGCTGGTAAAGCGGTTGGTGGATTCGGTAGAATCAGACATCTTGATAGGCTGAGTATCATGCGATGGAAAGAGGGGAGAGAGACTAGAGAGAAGGTTATCGAGGCGCATATGCGCAGAAAGCACAAAAGCGAAAGAAGCAGCGCCTTTTCCTTGCGATATCCAGAAGACCTAGCGGAAAACAGTTTCCGTATATTGTTTAATGTGTCGCACGAACGCACACGCACGAAAAAAACAAGAACAACATACTCGGCATTCAATAGGCTTCTTTCTTTTCGTTTGTTTCGAGCTAACATTCAGCTAAGGTGCATGAGAAGTTAAGAGCACCGGGTATCTCTATTCATCATTCTGGTCTGCCGCAAACATCCCCTTCTCATTGACCATACCGTAGTGCGCCAAAACCTGGGTAACTGTATCGGTAGTAAAATCGTCGGTCCCGCCAAACTCGTCGAAGCCGATGATGCTGTGGAATGTGTGTCCCTTTTCCACAAGCATTAAGGTTGGGAGCATCATCACGTTGAAGCGTTCTGGGAGAGACGGAATGCGCTCAACGTCAACATAACAAAAGCGAGTCTCAAAGTGCTCGTGGGCAATCGTGCGCAGATGCCGTTCAATGATTTCACAGCGAGGGGTACTGCGGCGCATGAAATGGACAACAATCCGCTCCGAGCTCTGCACGTTATCAAAAAACTCCTTCGGCTCCGCAACCTCTAGGTACTGCCCATGGCCCTTGAGGAGCCACTCATCACGACGGGCCTGAATCTCCTTCAGTTGCTTCAGCCTCTTCTGACGAATGGCGAGAATCTCGTCGTCGTCCATCTGATCGATGCGGTCGATTTCGTCATCGACAGCGCGCTCGATCTGCTGTGCAATCTGCAGCAGCGCCTGCTCCGTTGAGTTTGACATGGTCAAGATAGCAATGCTCAGCTTGAATAACACTGTAAAAGAATCATAGATTTGGGGAGTAGGGTGGAAGAAAGTGTGCTGTAAAGAGGAGAAAGCCCACCAACAAAGACGGAAGACGTGCACCGAAAATCTTAACTCGTCGAGCTATATCAGATACCGGCTTTGCTTGGATCTGATCGATGTGAAAGGAGTCCATAAGCATAGTTGTTTTTGTGCCTCTTCGACTAGTTGCAATAATCTGCTGCGCAGGTCACCACTGATTCTATTCAGCTGATATTTTCCATCCCTACACGTCATTGAACCCCTTGTTGCTTCTCACGCAAGATTCGAGAATGTCAGTGTCGCTTTTGTCTCGGATAACGCGCAGGAAGGCGTATGACGGACATTCTCCCCCGCTCAGCGTTGGTGCCAAGCAGCAGTATGTTTGCCTCACCACCATCGCCGTATGAACAAGAGTTGGCCTCTGAAGCGCCAGCGAATACGACACATCTTTTTGCAATGCCACGTGTAGGTATTTGACACCATGTACGTAGCCATCACGCAGCTGCAACGCGATTTCCATCAAAGGCCCTTTGTACGTCCCGTCTCTAGAGCGTGCGTATTGACGAGCTTGAGACCGAATCCTTGAGCATGTGTATGCCTTTCGGTCAGCATCCTCGTGTGAATTGAAGATAGCTTTCTGCGCCTCTGAAAGCACCGAATTGTAGATGCGCCTTGTCTCGCTATGATTCAGTGATCGCGCATCGCCGTAGCGTGATTTCAGCGCCTCTTTCTGATAATTGAGCAACAGATCGTGCACGGGCTCAACACTGTCTTCATCTGGAAGATGAATCAGAACAAAGATAGCGCACAGAGTGATAACCAGAGTCCCAAATAGATTCATTTTTTCACAAGTCTAATGATAGCTTCAAAGATGCAAATGAGGAGAAAAGGAAAGGTGGAAAGGTAGATCATTACCTTCCAAACGATTCTCTCGTCGACCGCCAGTATACGGTAGGATGCAGCGTCATACGACGCCAGCCCGAAGGCTAACACCACGTCCACAATTATGCAGCCACCGCATGATGCCATTCTTCCATACCGGCGTTCCAGCTCGCGTCAGTGTCGCGTCAGCCTTCAAAATACGGTCAGAGCATATGCAAGCACATTAGTGGTCAAAAGCGCTTCTTTTTCAGCAAAACAAGCCTCACCTCTCGAACTCGATAGAGAGGAGTGAGAGGCCAAATATTCCCAAGGCACAGCAGCAGCAACTACGCCTCTCTAGCAATTAGAGCTGCACAGTGATACAAAGCTGCAAAAGGAAACAACCGTTAGCGATGAGTCTGAATGAGCTGTCACAGTTTCACTCTTCTCAGACCCTCGAATGTGGCACATACACATCTCCAGAGAATCGCCTGCCTTTGTCGATGTGGTGCGATCACGTTCGCAGTCTGCGCGTCGTTGAACCTTGACACTTTCAGAAAGCAGCTTATCATGCCCGTCGTGGAACACTTAGCCGTCCAAAATAGCCACCTTCCAATCGTCGATAAGCCTCCCCTGGGGCACAAAAGCGAGCCACCACCATCCCCATGGGAAAAAAACTGCTGCGCGCCTCGCATCAGCCTCCTAACACCTGCTGAAGCAAGTCCATGCACTAATTGCTCGTCAAATAGCTCATTTTCCCGCCTAGAACTGCGCAAACATGTCCCGCACACACACATACGCTTCACTCCCAGGCGCTGTGAGTGTCACCGTTCAAACAAACCCAATCACACAAGTCTTCACAAACAAATCGAAAACTCATTGCCTGAGCAATCACTACCCGTCACACTCGACAAACTCCACGTGTTTCGAACCCAGCACTTTCACGAAACTTCAGAAAGTTTCGGAGTGCCCAATAACAGGGGCTATAATTAAGAGCAAAGGAACATCAGACCTCGTTGTGTGGCGAGATGATGAGAGGTCTTTGAGATCGTCAGTGGTACATCCCTACCAGGAGCAGTGCCCAATCACAAAAAGGGGCGCGAACAGCCAACAACAGTGCCAAGGCGTTTTTGTCAAACTGAACCCGCTCAACACACGCGGATTCTAGGTGAGACCTAACAAAAAGCGCCGCCTTAAATGCATCTCTCAAGCTTCTCAGATGCACCACCTACCGCACATTGTTTGCCCACGAAAGAACACTAGTGGCACAACGCCAAATTCCCTGCCCGCCCTCCCACCCACAGCACTATACCTGCTTTAGATACTCAACCCCTCCTGTTTCAGGACACCCTGATGGCGGGGCGCTCAATGGCGTGGCAACGTGGGGTCCACTGCCGCTCTGTTTGGGAAAGCCCACCCATTCCGCCCCCCCCCCCTCATCGCTGCCAATGCCAAACCACCTCTGTTGGACCCAGCAAAAAGTGCCTACATCTCTGGGGGGCCAGATGGATGGATCGCTGCTGATATCGGCAGTGGGGTTCCGGATGGCGCTGCATCAGGAAGCCCTGCGACAGTGAACGCTTTTGCGCCATTCATATAGAAGGCGAAGTGTCAACGCGACCCGAACGCATCTTACACCCGGACCTCAAACCGCCTCTTGGCGGTGAGCCTGGGAGACTGCACGGGGCGTGCGGAAAAGACGCCCAAAAAGGAAACCCACGGCGAAACATCCCAGCATCCTCTGGCCCGCGCGGTCGTCCACTAGCAGGGGTAAGTCAGCGCCTGAACTCTTTGAAACGAAGCAAGGCTCTCTTTCCCACCCTCAAAAACGAAGCTCGATCTGTGCAACTTACCCGAAAGAGTGACGAGTAATACCCCCAAAAATCCTCATGAGGACAAGAAACCACTTCCCATTTTCGGTAGAGGTTCGAGGTCGCCGCCTTCGGCTTTACGTGCTTTTTCGTCCTTACCACATCAAAACTCTAGCGACTTGGTTCCCCTCTTCCTCCCCCCCCCCCGCCGACCCAGCACAAAGTTCAAAAAGCCAGCGGCGCTTCGAGTTGGCGCCCTCCGAATCCCCAACCTCTAGCGAGCATCTCCCCAACGTTAGGCCAAGCCCGGGACCTCACACCCATACTTTTGACAAATAGAGCAATGAAAAACTGACGACCACACCACACGCAGCACCACGCGGCCGCTCGTGAAAAAACCCAATGCTCCGGTTGAGGACGTCACCGGCGCCAAAAATCAAGAGCCCTCTTCCTTTCGACGACTCGCTTTTCCACCCCAACAAAGCTCACATGCAAGCAGGAGCGCGCCTTCCAGCCTTTCTTTCCCACACATGCGCACTTTTTGTGTTCCTTAACAACGTGATCTTCCGACAAGCATCGCAAGCACAACCCCGGCAAGCAGCCCCTCCCTTTTAGAAGAACATTAAAACACCACACAACCGCCGCCCCTATAGAGCAAACTCTCACCCTTCACCTCCCACACTGATGCACGCAACAACGCCCGAGTATCTTCGGCAATCCTGCTCCCCACCATTGCCCGCACAGCTCCTGCTACCCCAACCCTCTTTTTCCACCATGGCAACCTTGCGAAAACCTAAGCACACCGACACCTCCGTCAACCTCTCCCCTCTAGCGCGCACATCGATAAAACAAACCTTTTTGAAAAGAAGCCTTCTGGCGCCCAAAACCCTGGCATTCATCACATAACCCAAACACAGCACCAGGACCGAGCAGCACCCACTCGGTGGAGAGGCCTGGCAGCCCCCGTACACATGCCGGCGCCGAGCCACCCTCATGGTGACTGGGCCAGGCGCCTACAACGTAGGGGGGTCAGAGCGACCTATCGCTAATGATGTCGGCGGTGAGGTGCTGGATGGCGCTGTGTTGGGGAGAGATCCGCCACTGTGCGCACGCCCGTGCCAGCCGTATGCTGGGCGGAGCGTCAGCGTGACTCCAACGTGTCTCACCCGGCCCTCGCACTGCCTGCTGGTGCGGGGGAGCCTGGGCAACCTCGGGCGATGCATCGCGTGGCGGTCAGCATGGCTGGGGGCGACAGTGAGGCGACCTGCGGTGCGGGGGGCGGGTGGTGTTTGGGGCGGGGACGCTGCCCGCATGCCTGAGCTGGCGCATCGCTGCGGCGCGCGTGCGCGGCTGCTTCGCAGCGCGCGATGGGTCTCTGACGGGGCGGGCGGGGCGGTGCTTAACGTATGTGCTGTGGAAATGTTGGGGCGCAAACGGTAAAGCATAATTCGCCGGTTCGGTGGAAAATGTCGATCGCACAAAAAAGAGATAGTAAAAATAAGCTGATCAATAATTTTCAGGAAATCCCACTTAGAATATGGGTTTGCAAAGCCGAAAATACAGTTAAAGAGGTGTTGCTGTGCCTCTTGCTTGTCTGTTCTGTAAAAATGAAGGTGGTGGCCGTTATGCAGCGCTCGGTGGGAGCATGCTCTGATTTTGGCGGGGTGTCTTCGCCAACGGGGGTGTTTTGCAAATTTTAGAGGGCGCCAAAGGGCGCAGACGATAGCATCAAAGCCAAAAAGCGACGCAGAAATTCCACGAGTTTAATGTTTTAGGACGTACAGTACGAATTTTGAGGAAGCCTTTGTTATGTGCAGTAAAGCCTCGGAATGGCGGAGGTGAAACGCTGGTATTTCATGCATGCGGCTTGATTTGCAAAGGGCTTTGGGCTGTGGGGCTAGGCGTTTGGCTTTTGGGGGGGGGGGCCCTTGAAAGAAAATGGGGATAACCCCCCCCCCCCGATCCCGTAAAAAAAAAGGAAACCACCAACAGAATGCGCTTGGTGTTGAGAAGGGCCGGAGGAGCAGTTAACATTCAGACAAAGGACTTTAATGAGACGTTCGATTCTTGGGGCGGAACAGCGCGGGACCGAAGAACAGCGCAGCAGCTTGCGTTCGTAGAAAGCAGGCCCCCACGCCAGCAAACATAATTTTCGAGGATGCTGTCTGGAAATTGTGCTTTTCGGCTATCAAAGCGTTAAAGAGATACTTGCCAGAGGCTCTTTCAGATGTAATTTTTTTTTGAAATAGTAAAAAGGCGGGGCGCGGGGAAGCCTGCGGGGGCGGTGGCTTCGAAGATGGGGGAGAAGGCTGTTTGAAAAAACAGAAAAGAATGTGTTTCGAAAGTGTGTTCCAACTGGCGGTTTTGAGGCTATGGAAAGTGCGGCATGTTTTGCCGAAATTTTGCTTTGTGATTGCTGGGTCTCCTGTTTTTTTCTCATAGGTGGTCTCGTCATTTTCTCGGTACTGCTCGGTGCCTCCGGTTTTTGGTGCCCCTCATGGGGGCGGGTGCGGGTTTGCGCCTTTTTCTTCAGCCTCGGGGAGTGAAAATCGAAGGGGCATGCAATGTTTGCTCTCTACTCGTTGTGCGCTAAAAGAGGGGCGTTCCTGGGTCTTTTATGCTCTTTTTGTCCCTCACTCACTTTGACCGGGCAAAATTACAGTAACAGGGATTTTGGGGTTGAGCAATCAGCCGGTCCATGCTGAAGACTTGCGTGCCGCCGATTTCAACTCTCCTGTGGTAGGGCCCTTGGCGCTCGGGACGCGGTGGCAAGAAGAAAGCAGAGTATCTTGTGTATTATCGGCGGTTATCAGTACTGAGCTATGGCGATGCAAAAAATATGCTTTTCCTCACTCCCCGGCGGTGGTTGGCCTCTTTGTCCTTCACTAAAGGTCGGCGGTTATCTTAGTTTGGACGAATGCTGTTTTGCTTTCCACAAAAATTTCGTTGCTTTTTAGCATCCTGCGGGTATTCCTCTCTCGGGCATTCACGTCTCTGCGGGAGAGTTCGTTCCGTTGCCGGAAGGTCTGCAATCTGCGGTGGTTAGTGGCAACCTGGTTTTGTGCTGCGCTGGCTTTATGGGTCGAATAATGTTTGTTTGTCGAGGCGATCGGATGTGTTTTGGCTTCTCTCCTCATTGTGTTCTTTGGGTTGTCGCTGCCACAAGACAAGTGTTGTTTTACGAGGGGTGGTGGGCGTTTCCTTCTGCCCAGCGTTGGGGTAGCCGCAAATCTTCGTTTTGTGCTGGTTGAAGGATTCGCCGGCTTTCACCACATTGCGGGAAAGGGGGTGCAAATAAGACGATGGTGGGTCGGCGAGCGCATGACAGGATTCAGGCTTTCGGGGCATGGCACTGCCAGCTCCACAGGGGGTGAAACGCTTCGGGTGCGTGAATGCCCGATTGGAAGCTTTTTTTGGAGCAGGGGAGGGGGGCGCCAGCTGCTTAGCCAAGTCGGGGTATTTTTGGTGAGATGTTCATGGGGTTGGGATCATGACACTCAGCCAAATGGTTGCAATCTGCGCTGCTAGCTCAGGTGGCGTCAAGGTTCGAATGGCTGGGGTGGGAAGCGGTCTGTGAGACTGCTGGCTTGTTGGGTTGGGGGGGGGGGGGAAGAGGCACGCGCGTCTTTGGCGAAAAGCATCTAATCGTGGGTTGGCTGTTTGATACTGCAGCGCTGAAGTTGCTGAGTAAGTTGTGGGCGGAGAGGAGTGAAGGGTAAAAGGCGGGGCCGGGGTCGGTGAACGGACTCATGCAGGCGAATCTGAGGTATTCTTCGCTTGGAATGCGAGACTTCTCCAAAGCGAAAAGAAGAGGGGATGGCTTGGTGCTTGGCTCCGAACACACCTTCCTGTGTGTTTGAATCACCGTGGCGGCGGCAGTACAGAATTGTATGTGCGACTTTATTTTGTACTGTTCTGTGCAGTGCGAAAAACAAAACCAGTGCCGGGATGCGATCGCCCGTCGTTCAGGTCCACAGTTCCTACCTCCCGACTTTGAAGATTCTTTGACGGCTGCCCCACAGTGCCGCTGGACGATGACTGCCATTTCTGCGTGATCAAGCTTCCCTGGCCCGACAACTCTTCCGCTTGCCTTGTCGTCTTTCTTTTAACAAGTTAGTAAAGGGTATTGCAAAGGGAAGAAAAACTAGTGCCGCGACAATGGCGCGTCCTCTTTACTATGCCTTTTGCTACTGCGAAGAAAATGTGTACAAATTTCTAGAGATGATTTCTGCAATGGGCGATTTATTTGACCGAAGCTGTGCTGTTTTTATGACTTCCTTTTGCTGCGCACCCTGCGATGAGGCTCTCAACGAGTGGACTTCTGTCGTGCCATATCGGCCCTACGAATCTTCAGAGTTTAGGAAGGACATCACAACATGGGATTACCATGTGATTGCTCTCGTGCGGGCGACGCGCACTGGTAAGTGGTACGTTGTCGATCAGGACTCACGGCTGCCACCTACATGGGATGCCGAGCTGGGTTCATTAGCTCCACACTGCATTGATCTTGACAAATACGTCGCGCAGGTATTGTTTCTCGATACAGCTGTCACAAATGCTGTCTGTTCTGAGCTGACAGAACTTCTGAATCGGGTGCGTTATCGGGTTGTTGAGCGGGACGATTATCTCTCCTTTTTGAGAAGTGATCGGTCTCACATGCAGAAAGAGCCGGGAGTGTATCGAACGCTGCCACCACAGTGGCCTTTGATCAATGGGTGCTCTAATTGCGTAGGGGACGAGGTCAGGAGAAGAGCGGAGTCAACATTGAGTGCGCTGCCGTCAACTTTAAGGGCGAACAACCTTGTATGTTTTATTAATGCGGCCAATGCCACAATCCCAGGGGTAATTATCGACAGACACTCGTTTGCAGATTTTTTTCGATAGCTATCAAAGAAAAAAAAACCACTTTATTTGAGTGCGATGGAACTCTTCCACCACAATAACAGGGTTTCCTTTCGTGCATTGCGGAGTGCTGGCTGACGTTTGCGCACCTTTTCTTTCTGCGCGCTTGCTGTCCTCATTTTCAATGCCGAGCGTAATGAGCTTCCTTCCTTTATTCCTTCTTACCTTGTCTTATTCTACAAGTCCACATTCCAAAAAGTTACAGAGATGCATCAAAGAACGGATGGCACGTCTGGTTACTTTAACGATGTTCCGTATTTTACGCCTGTCGAGACGGCTGTCTTCTATGAAGCTGTGCAAAGCTGCCGCTTGCACAGGCTTCCGGCGCATTTGATGGTAAAGCCGAGATCTATTCCCTTCTTTACAAATTCCGATTCTGCGTTAGCACGTGCACTGGAAAAAACGGATGCAGATAGGAAAGGAAAGCTCAAAGTAGAGTCAAGCGCACCCCTTCCCATATTCACGACAGACTATTCTGCAAATCAGATGCTGTTCAAGGCTTCCGGCAAAGACTACGTGTCTCTACGCGAGGTGTGCAGCATTTTTGATGCGTCCACAAGAAGCACTGAGTCCAATACCGTCGACATCAACTCGCTCAACAATGAAGCGATAAATAAGGTATGGACTGAGCTGCTTCTCTTCCTCAACAACTGTAGCGGTTCGGTGGGCAGATTCGTTGTTCACAACATCGATACGCTGTGCAGCATGTCTGACGGATCCTGTGAGTTTCTTGTTTCTCTGCTTTTGGCGGGTGTTGCATCGATTCTTCGCTACTACTCTCACATCGGCGATCGGGAAGCGCTTCTGAATTCAGTTTCTGTCGAATTTACCGTTCTCAACACCGAGCTAGGCTCGAGGGTTGCCGACAGTCTCCAGTTTTTTGTCGAAAGGGGCCTGAGGCTGACAGTCTCTCGCTCACGCGAAGACAACTTCAAGGCAGCATACGATGAGCTGATTTCTTCCATACCCTGCATAGAGCTCTCTGACGCCGACTGGATGGATGCAATCTGTGGCGAGATCGTAGACGCACATGAGGTGCTGTGCGACAAAGATATTGACGCGGCCGGTTCTGGGAGTTTCATCTCACCCATAGTGCTGCTCATCGCTCCTTCAGAGCCTTCTCTGCGTGTAGCTTTGGAGAAACAAATTTTGGACAGCTACAGCAGCGAGGCTCTACGAGTACAAAGTGACGGAGAATGGATTCATGCGCAGTTTGACAAAAAGGCACCTCTTGTTTTCATCTGCAGCTCTTATTGGCTTGTTGAGCAGATGAGTATGCCGAAGGGAGATGGCTTGCTACACCGGCTGAACGTGCAGATCATAGTGCATGGTGGGTTCTGCGAAATCGGGGACTCCGCTGAGGAGGAAATTCTGCGCTGCGTGATCGCCCTGAGAAACTGCGGCATTCAATGGGAGGAAATGCGAGTCATGCAGCACAAGGAACCGTCGTACTGGCGACTGGAAGAACCTGTAACCTTTCGAAGCAACAACGCACTGACGCAAGAGTGTGCCAATGTGCTTCTCCTTCTGTTTCGCCGCTTTCTCACTCCATACTCTCCTTTCAGCAAACAGCCGTACACGTCGCTTCCACGCGACATTTTTTGCTCACGCCGAGGGTGGGATTTCTACCACAGGCTGACGCAAACGCTGCGTCTCGCCGGGGTCCTGGCGTCTGAAGCGGGTGCTCCCTTTGAAACGATTGAGTTGACGGTTTTGGGTCGATTTTTATCGTACCGATTTCGAATCGGAGAAGGGGCGCTGATCGGTGGCACGCTTACTGTCACTGACGGTAAAGCCATTTTATGGGCGTTTTTGTTTCGTCAACCGCTAAACGTTCCCCTCGACGTTATCAAAAGCTGTCATGCGTTTGATTCGTGGGTCGATGCTGCGGTTGCAAATTTCTGCAAAGTGTACCGGCTGGAGTTCGAGCCCGAGGCGAGTACACCACGAAAAGCACTTGTAGCGCAGCTGGCGCTTTTCGGAATTGGTGACTGTGCCGTTCGGGATAGAGTGCACTATCTCCTTAGTTCACCCAATGGGGTTCGGCTTCCGCTAAGACAACACCTTGTCACAGCAGCGCCTACGAACTGTCGTGGATGGTACGAGCAGGCGCCCTTGAATGCAGGGCTTGCCCTGGAGAAAAAAGAGGTGAATGTCTTCTGCCCACCCCCTCAGTCGGCATATTGCGAGCTGGAGGCGGTGGAGAAGGGGGCGAGTTTCCACATACAGTGCCCCATGGAGCTTTCATATCCTCTTATTGTTGCACATTCAGTGCTGCACATTTCGCTGCACAATGTTTGCGTTTTCAGTGAAACTGCTGACCCCAGCGTCGTGACTCCGCTCCCTGCGCACCTTTTGGAGTCAGGAGTGATGTCCAGCTTGTTGTGTGAAGTGACGAGAGGCAATGCTGGTTTCTGGCTCGACGGTGTCATGAATGAAATTGTATTGGCGTCCTCTGCTTCTTCTGTGCTCGCCCCTTTGACGCTGCAGGGAAGGCAATACATACCATACTGCGAACGTGAGCTTTTTACGCGGAAAAGGCTGCGGCAGGAGAGAGAGGCAGTCAAAGTCGCGAAATCGGAAGAGTTCAAAGGCACACTTCCGCGAACCGCAGCGGAGCGCAGCGCTGTGGAGGAGCTGGCGGAGCTTATCAGGACAATTGGCAGAGAAAAAGCAGAAAAAGCTGTCCGTGGAAAGAAAGGTTTTAGCTTTTTGGAGCCGTCACACGAGCTTTACCCATTCTACCTCTATAATTTGAAGCTGTGATGCAGCAGAAATCAAAAGGACAAGCGGTACGATCTCCACTTTAGCGGCGCGGTAAACGCAGAAGCTCTGAGCACACGCAAACAAGACCTGCGAGTGACATAGTAAGCTCTTTTCGATACGAGCTGCTGAACGCCACCCTCTCACTGCTTCTGAGTAGGTTCAGATGCCAGTCTCGTTTTTTCTTTTTCTCACTGTATGCTTCCATGTCGTGCGACCAAGTTTCTGTGCTGTGGGTGTGAGTCGCACAGTCAACCAATTGATCATATCCTCTTCTCGTTTCATTCCCGTATGCCGTTTTGCCCCATTTAGTCATCCTTATTGCCGTGACGTAGCTGTGCGGGTGAGGTCATTGATATGGCAGTGAGAGCACGAAAGGGAATGAAGGAAAGGACTGGTCACACGAGCAGCTTCTACCGCAGCGCGCTTGGCGTGACTCTTCTCGTAGCCGTTCTCTGTGCTGTTTCGATGAGCTGGTACAGCTCGCATTCATTGTCTCATACGCTGAGCGGCACATGGAGCGCCGCAGACGGCAAAACTGTCGTCGCTATGTGCAATGGTAGTTCTACTTGGAGTGGCACATGCTCCTTAGAGTCGGAGGACTTCCGTTATGAAGGCGCAGTGCTAGCCTCCCCACTGAGCGGTGGTGGGTGGGCTGCTGTTCTCCGATCAAATGCTGGTTACACCACCCTTCTGGGGCACAAGAAAGGGACCCTAACAGTTGTGTTGGAAAACGTTGGCGGAGCTCTTCGCAAAGCCGAGTACGTACGCAGCACTACACAGGCAGAGGATTTTCTGACTGCCTTGCAGCTGAAAGGCAAGTACATCGGTGCGCTGTTTGTGATGGTAGGCACCTACAAATGGATACAGGTGTCCTTTTTTGGTCCACCGCTGCGCCGTGCGAGGCGTTTCTGACCTGATAGCAAGCTGCTGCTTCACACCCCTTTGCAGCGAAACATAAGGAAGAAACCAAAGACGCGCAGCCAAGGCAGTATCCTGTGCGCGGGGAGGGGGGCACCTTCACGAGGGTTTGTGGGGTACTTTTGCACATCGCGGACACCACCCGCGGCCCGGCATTGTAGAGTGCACCAGTGCCGTTCTCCTCGCCCGCAACCTGCATGTTTGTGTTGATGTCCCTGTATCCTTGTGCCTTTTTCCGTCCACTCTTCCCGGTCGCATTCTCGATCGCCTTTCCCTAGCTCAATACCGAGGTCAAGGCAAGCGGTAGCGCTGCCTTTTCTCTCTTAGCGACGCACAAGTCGATTATTCTCTAGGTCTCGCTTTTCCGATACGAGTCTTCGCCTCATCATACCCGAAGCAGTCACAGTGGCCATGCAGAGCGCCAAAAAACGAGAGCTTTGTTACGAGACGCGCGACGCGTTCCACAAATGCCTTGACACCCTCCCCGAGGACCCGGAGAAAGAGTGCGCTGCTCAAAAAAAGTTATTTGAGCAATCATGTCCCAAGAGTTGGGTGTCCTACTTTGAGAAGCAGCGCGAGCGCGAGGTGATCTTGCAGCTTCAGGTGGAGCAGTACAAGGGGCGGTAGGTGGTGGCTACTCTCTGTCTTTTCCGACATGTGTTTGGCTGTGTCACATTTTTCTGGAGCTGTCTCTTTGGTCACAATCGAAGTGCAATTCTGAAATCTTTAGTTTTCTCGGTTGCCCAACTCGGGCCTCCCTCCCCGGATCGGCAGCAAGCTTCCGAAGGTGCACTACTTGAACACGCGGCTGACAATCGAGTTGTCCGCTTTGGTGTATGTGCTGCGGCAGTACGCTCGCTCGTTTCTCACTTCCAACCCCTACCAAATGTCGTCCTCTCCCTCTTTTCGGTCTGGCTGCGGCTCCCTCCCTTTCCCTTTCCTCTCACAAGCCACACACACACACACACACACACACACACACTACTAGTCAAAAGCAAAAGAAGACATGAACACGCAGGACGAACGATTTGTGGGCCGTGTGCTGGAGAAAAACTACGAATCCGTGTTCCAGGTCCGCACGATGGGATCGCTACTGGCGGGGATCGCAGCTGGCGTTCTAGGACTCACGAACTTCCGGGGCCTCTTTTTCTTCATAGCTTGTGCTGTCGTTATGTCCTTTGCCATCATGGGGTTCGGCTGCGGCGGAAACGCGCACAAGTGCTTCCCGAAAGGCACATCGGAGCTCTTCTCTGTACAGCAACTGCTGTCAGGCGCCATGACGTACATCCTTGTATGGACGGTGGCGTACGACGCCATCTACATTTTTTAGCGTCACTCGGGCAGTCGCAAGGAGTGCGCTGATACCTCTACCTTTTCCTCATGTTTGTGTGGGGCTGGATTATAACGATCTGAAACTTGGCGTACATCAACTGAAAGCAAGGTGGGTCTAGTGGGCGTGGAAGACCAAGGTGTCATCCTGAGCACAGTCGCGTCGGTAATGAAGGCCGAGCGAGCTTGTGGGGAAAAAAATGAAGGAGCGCTGCTCCACATGCGGTGACGAGGAGGAGAATGCCCGCAAACAGCCATGTGTCTCTCTGTTCCAGCGGAAGTGCTTTTCAACGTTGCACTCGTGCGCATTTTAATACCCCTACGTCACCAGCGTTTTCCCCTCCATGTTGGGCACGTCCTACGCTTTTCCATGCTGCTTCTGGAGCGAATGCCTCACATACGCACTCGAAAGATATACCAACGTGGCCACAAAGGACATCAGTGCACGCGTGTCCATCTCTCCATCTTTTATCCTCTCTGCTAAACGGAATACCATAGACTGCCAGCACACACTCAACAAACACACGTTGGTATCCGATGCTTACGGGGTTGGCAAGGTCAATGTGGAGCCGCTACTTTTTGTGAAACATAAGCTGCACCTCGGCACATTACTTCACCATACACTGAAACGCGCGCGCACACACACACACACACACAAACCAGTGTACACGTGTTCCCTCCACAGCCCAACATGAAACATTTTTTGGCCTTGCGTTCTTGGTGCCAGCTCCTATCGTGGCGCGAATCTTGGTCATCCTGACGTGTCTGGCCGGAACCAGGGCCGGACTGGTTCTCTGCGTCTTTTCACTCGATGCAACTCGGCTCTCCGGCATTTCTCACACCGGCGACCCGGCTGAAGCGGAGCGGTCAAGGCGGCTGCTCTCGATTCTCGAGAAGCTTCACTGGCTATTGATTGCTCTCCTCACGTGGAATGACTTCGCGCTTGAGATGCTATCGTTGATTCTCAGCACATTTCTTCCGCCCTTAGCGATGATTGTCACATCTGTCGCGGTCACACTCCTTTTCTGCGAGATTCTTTCAAGGGCTTTTTTCATTCAGAATGCATTCGAGGCGTCCGCTTTCTTGTCTCCCTTTCTTGTTCTCATGTGTATCACGGCCCCTGTGGCATGGCCGATAGGTCAGCTGTTGGGTGGTTTTGTGGGCGACAAGGATGCCGTCTTTTTCCAGCGCCGCGAGCTGCGCGACATTATTCGAATACAATACAAGCTGTGTGAGCAGAGAAGGGGAAAGCGCGCGGAAGTGGAGGAGGACAGCGTCGAAAGCCAGGAAAACGACGAGGAAAACCTCACCAAGAAGGTGATCATGCTGATGCGCAACGTGCTCAGTTTTTCAGAGAGCACCGCGAAAGACATTGTACAACTTCCAATCGAAAAAAAATGTACAAGTGGCACATCGACATCCTCCTCTTTCCATACGTCATTGCAGAGGTGTTCGCCAAGGGATACAGCTTCATCCCAGTCTACGAGAACGCCGACGCCTCAGCAAACGTGACGCAAATCCTCATGGCAAAGATGCTCATCGTGTTCATTTACCGATCCGAGTCGGAGGGTGTGTGCGTTCGAAATATGCAGCTGGTGCTGCTTCAGCGCTTCAAAGGCAGCGCCATGTCCACTGAGGTCTTTGTTCACCTGCAAGGCATTTTGCCGTCCGGTGCTGCATTCACAAGCAAGACTGGTGACAAGGTAGGTTGGGCTGCTGACGTTGCGCACTGTCAGTGGGTAGATTCACGAGACGACGTTTCAGGCCGAGATGGATCCGCGCAGCCAGTCGCCGATGCGGGTGATGGTGCGCTCATGGAGAGGTTTTTGGCGAATGGGCCAGTAACTCATAAACGTGAGCAGCCGACCCAGCACCTTGAACGTCAGTTTCGCCTTAATCCCAGCTGTTCCTCCAAATGAGAGGTCAGTAAGTCGCGCCGACTCGGCTGAGCGACTCAGCATTGTTGTAAGTACAGGCGATGCGTCTCCTCTACACCAGTACTCAGTGAAAGCTGCCGCGCGAGTTTTTCCACGGTGCCTCAAAGAGCGTATTTCGCTGGGCACCTCTGTTTTGGTTTCATGGATTTGTGTCTTACTTTGACGGAGCATCAAGACCCTCTTTTGTCTTCTTTTTCTTGCAGAAAGAGGCCAGGTTGATTCTACAGTGTCAGAAGAGAATGCACAACTCGGCCGAAGGAGGCATACGTGGCTTGGTGCGTGGAAATTCAAAGTGCCGGATGAGCTCTCTCGTCTCGGGGCCGCCTCATTGTCTCTCTCACTCACGAAGGTTGCACGGACCGAGGTGCGCACTGATGCGCATTTCAGTGTCGGTTCGGCTTCACGACACGACGTTTCACGTGGTTCTGGTCTGCATCTCACTTTTTCCTCTCTCCTACATCTTGTTTCTCCCCTGCTCTCCGCGCTGTTTCTTGTACGCATCGATGCCGATGTGCCGGCATAGGTGCAAACGCACCGAGTTAGCGTCGTTGGGAAAGTTTGCGAAGAGGCGCATTGTGCGTGGTCTGGACGAAGAAGGAACACGAAAGGGTATTGTGGCCTAGGTTGCCGCGCCCTAGCGCCATCTTCTGCAGCGCAAGCTGCACCCTTAACTTCTGCATTCTTCTTCACACGCACATAGGCATCTCCAACAAAACTCGCGTGCACAGTCTCACACACTCCCCCGATGGCGAACGGCTACAGCGTACTCGGTGTGCCGGTCGACGTGTCGATTTGGACGTTGATGATGATTATCACGGCGCTGGTGGTGCTAGCGGGGTTAATGGCGGGCCTCATTATCAGCGTCTTCTCGCTCGACAAGGATCGGCTGAAGGTGCTCGCACAGCGATCGGAGACAGTGGAGGGGCGACGCGCGCGCCGGCTGCTGCTCGTCTTGCAGAATCCGCACTGGGTTCTCGTTACCCTCGTCGTTGTCGACTCCGCCGCAACGGAGATGCTGCCGCTGTTGTTCAATGTCCTTCTTTCCCCCGTCGAGGCAGTCATCATGTCCGTGATCCTGCTGGTCATCTGCGGGGAGATCATACCCGAAGCAGTGTTCACGCATCACGCACTGGCGCTGGGCTCAGCGTTGGCTTATCTAGTGCTGGCGCTAATGGTAGTCACAGCACCAATATCGTGGCCCGTTGGGAAGGTGCTAGACTGGTGCGTTGGGAGCCGATCGGGTGTCGCCTTCAAGCGTGGCCAGCTACGCGAGGTGATCCGATATCGAGCCGCCCAGCTTTATGACATACATGGAGACGATGACGACGAGACCGCGCCGCCGCGCGAGAGCAGCCTGGACACACGAGAGCCGCGCTTGATGCACCAGCTTGAGACCCAAATAATGCTGGGGGTCTTGAGTCTATCGGAGTACGTCGGGTCCTCTGTGTTGAAGAAGAGCATTCGGGCAACTTTCACTGTCCATCGTGACGCCGTTGTTAGCAAGCGGATGGTACAGAGCATGGTGACGCACAAACTAACTCACATTCCCGTGTACGGCGACGTCGGAAACCCATCTAACGTCACGCAAGTGTTGGAGCTTCGGCTTTTGCTCTTCTTTGCGTACTGCGAGGAAGGAGCTTCGATTCGCATCCGCGATCTCCCACTCCTGCCGCTGCCTCGGTACAGCGCAGACACGCCGTGCAATTTGCTTCTGGACCACCTCCGTGCTTCCCCTCTCCAGGTAGCCGCGCTCACGAGCCCAGATAACGCTGCCAGAGTTGTTGGCATCATCTCAGCATCGGACGTAGTGGAGCTTGTGCACAAAACCTCGTTCGATACCGCCTACGTGGAGTCTCACCGGTCGCAGCAAGGCAGTGTCGTGCAGTCCTTTCGCGCACACAACGCCTCCATGACTCACGAGACAAACCAGATGTTACTGAACGACATGAGCACGTGACGAGGAACGTGGAACGAAGCCGCGCCTGCATGGTTTTGTCTAGTGTGCCTCTTTTCATCAATGTTGCCGCTGCTTTCCTATTTGCTCACTCAAGTGTACTGGCGTTTATATTTTGTTTTGTGTTTGCTCTCTTGCGCTTTCCCTATCACGTACCGTGTCTCATCGACAGCTGCTCCAAGGTTCGAAATATGGCGAAAAAAAAAGCCGATCAGAATATACTCTGTGCCAATGAGAGTGTTTTGTTGTGAGAGGTCTTGTCGAGTGGTGCCGTCTGCCTTTGTTGCGCATTGGTGGCCGAAGAGAGTTCCCTCTCTGTCCCACTGGAGGCCGAGACAGATGCGATCGCTCTCATCGCTGAACTCACCCTGAGGATGATAACCCGCCCCCTGCAACTCTGTCTTTCTCTCTCTCCTCTCTCGTTTCACTCTCGTGCCCCCTCCCTTCTTTTTTCTCATCCTCTTCCCAGTCCCCCTCCCCCTCCCCTCATACACGCGCGCACTGTCTGAGATCCACAAAGAAATAACGAGTGCCTTCGCATTTCCTCTCCCTCTTCTGTTTTCCATCTTTTAAAGCGACAACGTCTGCTCAATCGCTTTTTTCTTCTGCCACACCTCCTCTGTATTATCATCAGCAACAAGAAGGCAGCACAAAGACACACCCCGACGCACCGCTACCTCTTCCGTTTTTGTCGATCCGTCTCGGTGTGTGAGCTCATTGCCAGGTGCTTGTCGTAACCGAAGATGTCGACTCGCAACGGCCGACGTGGCATGGGTCCCTTTGGCGCCAACAAGCCGAGCGGCGTGCGGATGAACCGCAAGAACCTCCGCAGCGTGCGTGAGATGACCCTGGACCACTACGATGCCGAGTACATGTATCTGCGCGAAAACGAGCTTATCAGCTTTGACTGTGACGTGAAGATGGAGCAGCTTCTCGTACTTGATCTGTCCATCAACGAGATCACCGGCGCGGTCGACTTCCTGAAGCGCACGCCCCATCTTCACCACCTCTACATGACCGGAAACAAGATTGACACCCTCGCCGGGATTTCCAACTTTGCCGCCATCGAGACGCTCTGCCTCAGCGACAACGCCATCAACTCGTTTGCAGGTCTTGAGAACTTGCCGAACCTGCGCGTGCTCTCGCTGAACTTCAACAACATCACGAGCTTCGAAGGTTACCCGACCTTGCCTAACCTGCACACACTTAACCTGGTGGGCAACCCCATCACGGATGCCCCCAACTACCGTTCCATGGCTATCGCGGTCAACGGGCTGAACCTCATCTCCGTGGACGGAAACCCGGTGCAGGTCGAGGAGCGCGCTGAGGCGGATAAGTACAAGGGCAAGGTCGTCCACTGCGTGCGCGAGGGCTTCACGGTTGAGGGCGAGAACCCGGAGAAGGCCGCTGCCGCCTTCATGGTGAAGGTGCAGCGCAACCGCCAGGACGCCAAGTACCTGCAACTGTGCTCCATCAACCTCGCTCCTGTTTCGGACGAGTTTGGCGACATCATGGAGGGCGACCCAGTGGCGCTGTCGCTGTGCATGCAGGATGTGCGTCCGTACGCGCAGCGCACCACGGAAGTTTTCCAGTCCAGCTACCTGTACCCTGTCATCTTCAAGGTGTCCGGCGAGGCCTCGGAGGTGTTCGTGGTGGGGTCCATGAACAACTGGACGGAGCCGATAAGCCTCGAGCGGTGCGTTGAGGGCGATGAGGTTTACTTCCACACAACCCTGTACCTCCCCGCGGGCGACTACGAATACCGCTACATCGTGGACGGTGTAGAGAAGGTGTCTGAAGCAAACAGCATGCCCTCCAAGTACAAGCAGGGCTTCTGCAACATCTACAAGGTGGCGGAGCTGGAGCCGCAGGAGGAGGATCAGGACACGATCCTCTACATCCGTTGGATGCGCAGCTCCCCGAGCGGCTCGTATGAGGTGATTGAGGACGAAAACACCCTCACCTACACACCGACGGCGGCGGACATCAACTGCTGCCTGCGTGTTGAGGTGCTGGCCTACGTGAACGGTGAATTCTCCTTCCTCTACTTTGACATCTCGACGCCGACCAAGCCGGCCCCGCCACAGTGCCCACGTCTCGAGGTGACCGGGGTGGCGGTGGAGGGTGGTCTGCTGACGGCAGAGGCAGATTACTTCGGCGGCATCGAGGGCAACTCGTCTCTCGTGTGGTACCGCATCTCGCCAAGCGGCGATGAGGTGGCTGTGGACGTCATGGACCCGTGGGCGGGCTACGAGGTGACTCGCCACGATGTCGGGTGCCGCATCCGTGCCGAGTTCACACCTGTCCGCAACGACTGGGCCGCTGGCGAGCCCAAGTCCGTGACGACGGACCCTGTGATCGCCTGCTCCCCGGAGTGCCGCACCATCAAGATCATCGGCAACCTGGCCGAGGGCAGCCAGCTGGATGTGGATGTCGAGTACAAAGGCGGTGAGGAGGGCGACAGCTTCTACCAGTGGCTGCGCAGGGTGGGCAGCAAGAACGATTACACACCCATCTCTGGGGCCAATGGCACCAATTACGTAGTGAAACCGGAGGACGTGGGCCAGTACCTGGCCGTAGAGTACACTCCGGCCAATGCGGAGGGCGTCGTCGGCGAGACATGCCGCTGCGTCTTGAACAACCCGATTGAGGCTGCCGTGCCCAGCGTGAGCCGCCTCACCATTGTTGGTGAGCTCATGGAGCAGCGCACCCTGACCCTCGAGTATGACTACACCGGCGGCCAGAGCGGCGCGCACATGATCCAATGGTACCGCCGCGACAAGAAGCGAAGCCACATGACAAAGATCGGGTCGCCGAACAGCAACTCTGTGACTCTGACCAACAAGGATTTGGGGTGCTCGATCGAGGTCTCGCTCACGCCGGTGCGCCACGATGGCGTAGCGGGTAAGGTTGTGACGGCAAAGCGTGCCGGTACCGTGGAGCCTTGCGCGCCGGAGGTGAAGCTGCTCAACATTGTGGGCGATCCGTTCGTGGGCAAAGAACTCCAGCTTCAGGTGGAGTACTGCGGCGGGACGGAGGGTGAGTCGATCGTAAAGTGGGAGGTCGAGGATCCCCAAACCGAGGAGTTCACTGTCGTCGCCGAGAATGCGAAGGTCTACAAGGTGAAGGAGGCGGACGCGAACAAGCTGCTCAAGGTGACCTACACCCCCGTGCGCAGTGACGGCGACCAGGGCGCCCCCAAGATGCGCATGATGCAGTTGAAGGGACGGGGAGACACGTCAGCGGCAGTGGCGCCTCAGTCGGCTGCTTCACCGATTATATCGATGTCCTTGACGTCGTCGGCGCAGATGTCGCTCACGTCATCCGAGGAGTCGAGCATGAGTATCTCGCTTCGTGAATCTCCTAGCTGGCGCAGCCGAGGGCGATGGTGACATTTGTACCGAGGCGAAGACGCATAACTCGGATGAGGACATTCACGCGTACACAGAAATGGTTGAGTCGGTGGGATGACCTGTATCGACGTCCACGTCCAGCTGTACTTGTTGAGCCCACCACTGCCGCATGCACGACCATCGCGGTGGTGTGTATCGAAAATACAGATTGTGCAAGGCTACACTTTTTTCTAGTCGCATCTGTGTGTGCGTATGTGTTTGTGTGCGTTTGCGTGTGAGAAAGCAGATAGGGGTGCAACCTGGTGCTTCTACGCTCGTGGCAGGCCACTCAACGGTTTTATTTTTTGACAGGCCGAGGAAAGGCGTTTCGCCCGCTCTCTGCGTGCACTAGCGCGGTAGTGTGTCGCTAGACAAGCACAGTGAGATATGGTTGTATGTCGGACTGCACGAGCGAGCAACGATGGTAGAATGCCTCGACCACTTTCTTTTTTTCGTTATCGCTCTGATAGGTTCTGAAGGCTCCACCCTGCGCTCCCCTACCTCTCTCCCTCCCCCTGCAGTTGTTGATGAGGGACGCAAGCGTTGGGTTGGCAACATTGCACTTTTTGCCCTCTCTTGCATGTGGCTACACATTTTCTTTGCTCTCTCCCTGCATCGCTGATACGGAAGCTCCGCTTTCACGTATCGACTCTTCTCTTGAGAGCAAAAAAAAAAAGATGAAGAAACGAAAAAAAAAGGCGAACAAAGCGGCAACTGCAGGAAAACGGAAAAGGCGCACTGCATGGACACGTTTTGTCGTTTTAACGTTTTCTGTACTTTTTTTTTTGGGTATCTTTTACGTCTCTCGCCTGTACTGTCTCCTCGTCGGTTCTTCTTTCGTTATTTGCCTTGGTCTTGATGTACTTCTTTTTGCATTTTTAACGTTCGACCTTCCCCCTCTCTTTCTCCTCTCTCTCTCTTATCTTTTTTCTGGTTTGCTGTTGGCTGTGACGCAGTGAACCGGTTGTGCTTGATTTACGTGATGGCTTGCAACGGAGGATCCGCCGCGTTATACATATATTATATATATATATATATGTTCAAACTACGGTGAAAAGAGAGGTTTTTTTTGCTTCTGTTTCCCCTCACACTCCGTCAAGCTCAGTGAATCACGCTGGTGGGCGTCGCTTTGCTTGTTTATGTAATGGTTTCTCGCTCTCCACATGCCTAGGTGTGAATGGACGCACCCGCATACGCTTTCGATTGAGGGAATGCACGTGTTTCTTCCTGTACCCCCCCTCTCCACAGGGCCGAAAAGTGAAAAAGAACTTGATCGGTGAGGATAATGGCTGACTAAGTCTTGTGTGCGTGTTATCAAGGAACCGCAGGAGGAAAGAAACCCAAGGGTCTTGTGCCAGCCATGAGTCGTCTTTGATGGGCAGCGATGACAAGCGACACTCTCGGCATCTATAAATTCTGTGTATCCCGCCATTGGGATCGGGTGCGTACATGTCGCCGTTTCATTTTTGTTCTTTTTTTTCTCGAACCCTACCGCGTGGCATCTCTCCCAGCTCCAGCCAGCATGAGACGAAAAGGGGATAGGAACGTGAGGTACCACAGGTGGCTGCAAGGGTGCGCAGATGTATCGCTCCATCCTTCTATGTGCAACAATCCAGTGGCCAAGCGCTCCTCATTGACCTCTGAAAGCTGACGTATGTCTTCAATTCCGGCACTGCCCATATGAATATGTGTCTGTGTGTGACTGTATTGTTTTCATTGCCTCGTCTTCTCTCTCGCTGTTGATGTTCTTGTGAAGGTATTTTGTCTTTCGTTGTTTTTTTTCGTGACTATAGATAGGATTTGTTTCTGTATGGGCTATGTGCCAGAAAAAAAAAGACCAAGGAAAGGAAACAAGTACTGCAGCAGTTCAACAGGGGCACCTGGAGTCACTCGGACCCGCTTCTCCACTCTTCCCCACGGTGCGCCTTCTTTACAAGTCTATACGGAAGGCTGTTGTGGACTTTGTTTTGGGCCTGACCATGCTGCCGTGCGATGGGGCTCAAAAGGGCTGCCAGCGATTGCTTTTGTGTTGTCTGAAGATATATCTCTCTGTGAGCAGCTACGTGGCGCTTGCTTCTTCCATGAACACACACGCACGTGAGGTAGTCGGTGCTTCCTCTTATTTCAGGCTTCTTGTGCCATATCGTTGATTCTCCCCATCACCTCCCACCTTTTTTTCGTTGCGGTTCTCGGAATGGGTGCAGCAATCCATCAGCTGACGTGCCGTGATACTGTCGCACGTTGCCTTTCGCCCACGATCGTGCGAAAGCCTTCCGTTATGGGTGCGGAGACGAGTTGAGGGGACTGATTGTTCTTACTCTCTCGGTGCTGGACAACAGTCGCTTTGGCGAGTCGAAGACGTCAGCTGCTACGCACTCACGCACAGAGGCATACCCACCACGGCACTCACTTCCGCAATCAAGGATTGTGGGAGCTGCAACCTTTTGTATGCATACGCTTTCTGCCGTTTTCTTTTTTGCATGTCTTTTACTACTTCTATTACCTGTGTGCCCTTTTCTACATGCTGCAACTCTCTCTGCTTCTTCGTGGTGCTCTGTGCATTTCGGATCGCGCACTGAAAAGCGCCGCAGTGGAGGTGTCGGCCGCTAGCTCGAGATTAGGCGGAGCATGGGAGGGCAGTATCGAGCGCGCTGAGGCTCTCGAGAACCTCAGCAACGAGGTGTTTGGCCGAGGAAACAGACATTTGAAAAATGTGGAAACGCTGACGGCTCTCCCGGAAGGTCTGCACTCCTTCCCAGAAGTGTGCTTCATTGGGAAGCCAGGGTGCGGCAAGTCGAGCCTTATCTCGTGTCTTCTGCATAATCACCGGCTGGGCAAAGCCGGGGCAACTGCCGGCACTACGCGACTTCTGCAGTTTTTCAACGTGGGCGACGCGCTTCTCTTGGTGGATACGCCAGGCTACGGTGGCTGGCGAGGTCGTGAGGTGGGACAGCGTCTAGCAGAGCAGGCCAACGCGTTTTCGATTTTGTTCCGCTACCTGGCCTTGCGCAACGGGAGTAATCTCAAGCGGGTATACTGGCTCATGGAGTCCTCGGCGCGGACGCCAGTGTCCTTCCAGCCGCGTGATGAGGAGCTTCTAACTTTTCTCTCCCGGGAGCGCATTCCTTTTAGTGTCGTGCTCACCAAGATCGACCGCCACTGGCGCCACTACGCCGAGCAGCAGCGGATGGCTGACCGAGTAGGAAACGATGGCTTCGTACATCCAAGGCACAGGCGACCAGCAACACACGATCAGGGCTTTTTTACGCGCACGAACCTGCCTCAAGACGGTGTGGCACGCAATATGCAGGAGGTGTATGAGTTTCTAGGCACCGATCAAGTACCAATTCTCGGCGTAAGTGCCAACCGCCTACAACCAGACCGTTCGCGTAATCTGGAGCTGCTGCAGCACGACATCGTTCACTACTGCACGCAAGACCTGCTGAACTCAGAGGAGCTTTCCTTTCGCAACATGCACAAGCTGAGCTACGCACCGCCGACGGCTGATCGTATTCATGAAGTTCAGCTGCGATACCCAGTAGAGTCGTTCGTGGTTCCCGAGAACAACAACATGTCATTGGCACGCATGGTGGAGCACCACGAGGAGATGAAAGCACGGTTTCGCGAAAACAGCGTATGTGCGCGGCGCCTCTCCGCCAAAGATGTGGCGGCGTGCCATCTAGAGAGCGTCGCAAAGCTGAAGGCGGCCTGCCAACACGATACCGCAGAACGAGAGCGCGCGGAAAAGGTGCTTCCCACCACGACCTATCTCTTCGAATCTACTTCCACGGCTGCCGCTGCAACGTCGCTGCCGCTGCCAGGCAATGTCGCAGGCCTGTTGCGCGCCAGCGAAGAGCAGGGCACCGTTACCGCATCGGTAAGCCGCTTAGGGGGCCTTCCTGAACGATGGAAGGAATGCGATGACCACGATGCCGAGGCGGGCGCGGCTGGCGTGTGCGCTGGCCGGCGCTTCCGCGTACGGCCGCTCCTCGCAGGCGAGATGCAGACGAGCCAAGACTCCTTGGGGGATATACTGGAGCGTGCGCGCGATGAGGAGGAGCCGAGGCAAGACTTTGCAGATAGCATTGTGGACAAAGGCGAAAAGACCGCCAACGCAGCGTCGTCTCCGCACCGTGCACACGCGCGAATCACCTTATCGTCTCATACGTTGACTCCGGTGCCAGACGAGGCTCCGGCACCGCCGCCGTACCGCGTTGACGCTGTGCTCCTGCAGGAGCGGCCTCTCGAAGCACTTCCGCTGCCCGCGATGCTCGACCCAGATGCTCACTACGTCACGGCCATTGATGGAACGCCGATCCCGCGAAGCATGATTTCCGTGTCCGTGGAGCAGCTGGCTGCGAGCAAGGACGATGAGCTTGCCCATTTCGCCACCAAGTCTGGCGCTGGCGCGTACGAAGAGCTAATTCTGGCTGACCAAGAGAAGGGTAATGCGGGAGTCGATCTCTTCATGGAGACGAGTGATGCAGCGCATCTTCCTGAGGAGGTGCAGACACAGTTGATGGAGGCTCGTGGTCGTCTCACTCGCTCTGCAGCGCGCAAGCAGAAGGAGCGATTCCTTGCAAAGTATGTGGAGCGGAAGCGAAAGGAGCGATCGATCTACATGCAGGCGGAGGGGTACATGTGCCCGTGGCTAGGGAGGTCTGAGGGTCGGAGCGTGGTGCAGGGTTTCGCTGCCTCGTGCGGCACCGGAAAAGGCGGGGCTGTCATGCGTGATCTCAAGCAGAAGGGGTTCGGTGGTAAGAGCTACTCTGCGCGGACCATGAAGAACAGAGGCCGCGCCACGAAAAAGACCGGGTTTTGGGCTGCGTAGGGTGTACACACTTGTGCACGTGTGTGTGCTTGTGTGCAGTGTCGGTACAGCGCCTTTCTGTTGGCCTCTCTTGCCTAGGTTTTCAGACCATCGGCTGTGTCGCCGCGGTCGGCTTTGTTCACGGAGCCGAGAAAAAAAGAGTTCAAGGGGGTAAAATACGCGTGTGTATCCCCAGTGCAGTGAGCACCGGCTATGGAAACTAGAAGAACGCGAGGGGAGCTGAACATTTCACGAGGGCTTGCCGCGATAGTCCTTTGCCACCAGAGAAGCGAATATGTCGACTCAGCGTGCTACCGCTGACTACCGTCTTGAAGTGCGATACCCTCCTACAAACGAAAGGCCTCTGTCTCATGTGCACCTCACTTTCCATCTCCGCCTCTTTCTCCTTGTCGCCTTTCGCCTCTGCCACTGCGCCTCGCATGTTGAAACGACTGATCTTCAGCAGACGTGCGTTCGCACCTTGTGGGTTCGTTTCAGAGTACCGAAAGCCCCAAGGTGCGCTCAGCTGCGCCCCCTCCCTTCCCTTTTTTTTTTCTCGATCCACCCCATGCGACACCGCTTTGCGGTCCACAGACATTCAACCCCTTCAACACGCGTTTGCCATTTTACCTCACAGTGCTTCCGTAGTGACTCGGCAGCACGTCCTTTCTCTTCCTCATTCCTTGTTGCCCAAGAGGACAGCCCATTAGATGAGCGACAGCAGCGTTTATGCACTCAGAGGCACGTCTGCCCTTTACGAGGTGCTCGGTGTCTCGCGGAACGCCACGCAGCGCGAGATTCGCCAGGGCTACTACCGGCTTGCGGTGCTCTACCACCCCGACAAAAACCCAGAGGGGTCGGATGTCTTCAAAGAGGTTTGCTTTGCCCATGGAATTCTCTCGGACCCAGAGCAGCGCGCCTTGTACGACAGCGGCACGCTGCGTGCCGAGCTCGAGTCGAGGGCGCGCGCCTGCGGCCCTTCCATGGACCCAGGCGTGGAGCTGAGCCCAGAGGACCTGCGTGTTTTTGTGGACCGCGTGCGACAGACTCAGGAGGCCAATCGGCAGGTGCAGTCTACCTTTGAGCTGAGGCGCGAGGAGGAGATGAAGCGCAGGGCAGAGTTTGATGCCAAGAATCCGTCCTTTAAGGCGGAGTATGAGCAGGCGCGCCGCCTGCGACAGCATGGCTGCGAAGGCTCCACTTCTGCGGCCCATGCACGTGCTTCAGCCGCTGCAGACTTATCGAAGGCAGTACCACCCAAGGTGCGCACTTCCGCCGAGGTTCTGGCTGAGCTGCAGCGGGAGGAGGAAGAGCGCCTCTATGGAAATCCTGGAATCGGCTCTGTCAACTCCAGCAGCAGCAAAGTAGCGGGGAGCGACGGCCTCTCTACGAAGCATCACATGATGTCGCACTATCGCGCCGCTCACAGAGAAGCTAGCGGAGCCGAAAGTCTTAGCAGCTCCTACAGCGGCGGCGCTGCCGCCGCCACCCTGCGCCGCCGCCAACTGCAAACCACGAGCTTGCCATTTGTCAGGGTGCACTGCGAGAAGCCGCAATACAGCGAAACGATTAGTGCGACGGTGCAGGCGTATGCAAACTATGACTACCTCACTTTCGTTGAAGGGGGTAGTATGGATCACGGGGAACTGGAGGGGGCGATCATGGCCGATGCCTTGGGCAACTACGACCGACACCACTGACGCCCACCGCAGCACGCCTTTGCTTTGAGGGAACAAGCAAGGACAGGCAGGACGTGGGTAAGAGGCTCGACAAGCAGTTATTTTTCTTTTCCTCTCCTTTCTCTCAACCTGTGATGACGGGAGGGCGGCACCTCGGTGCGCGGCATCAGGGCCCAGCAGCACCCACTCGGTGGAGAGGCCTGGCAGCCCCCGTACACATGCCGGCGCCGAGCCACCCCTCATGGTGACTGGGCCAGGCGCCTACAACGTAGGGGGGTCAGAGCGACCTATCGCTAATGATGTCGGCGGTGAGGTGCTGGATGGCGCTGTGTTGGGGAGAGATCCGCCACTGTGCGCACGCCCGTGCCAGCCGTATGCTGGGCGGAGCGTCAGCGTGACTCCAACGTGTCTCACCCGGCCCTCGCACTGCCTGCTGGTGCGGGGGAGCCTGGGCAACCTCGGGCGATGCATCGCGTGGCGGTCAGCATGGCTGGGGGCGACAGTGAGGCGACCTGCGGTGCGGGGGGCGGGTGGTGTTTGGGGCGGGGACGCTGCCCGCATGCCTGAGCTGGCGCATCGCTGCGGCGCGCGTGCGCGGCTGCTTCGCAGCGCGCGATGGGTCTCTGACGGGGCGGGCGGGGCGGGGCTTAACGTATGTGCTGTGGCGACGTGGACACGGCGAGGGAAAGCTTTTTTTTTGAAGTATAGGTCTTTACTGCTACGCGGACGGCGCTCATTCTTACTGGGACGCTGTACAGCGATTCAGCCTTTTCTTTGCGTTCGCACTTCCTTTTTTCCCCTGTATATGCCGTCACACCGAGCTCTGCAGCGCTCGGACGCACAAAGGCACATGATATGTACGCTACCGCCATGCACGTACTGGAAAAAAATGCGCCTTAACACCGTAGTAAGACAATGTATCCGCTAAGGAGTCGGGAGCGGCTGTAGAGGCGCGTGCGCACGTGCTGAGGCAGGTCTCTCTGCGCGTGCTCAATCAAGTGCGACGATGTGCTTCTCTCTGCGGGTTGCGGAAACGGCTCCCTTTTCTTTCAGCTGCGTGCCAGGAGTGTCTTAGAGCGCTCTGCCCCTTCCCACCGCGATGCACATGTAAGTTATATTGTCGCCATCGTGGTGGAACAGAGAGCTTGGCACACAAACAACTGCCACGTGCCAATGCAATTCCCAGATGGGAGCAATCCAATGAACAAAGGGAAAAACCTTCGGCCCCAAGGCCGCCCATGGCTTTCACGTGGGTTTTCGAGGTAGTGTTGTTTTGTGCAGTGTGCATGATAGCAAGAGCGCGTCGTCTTGTGCATGCTCACGCTTTGACTGTGCCGTCGCCGGTAATTGCAGCCGGCGAGCAACGGGCAGCGAAAGCTAAGCGAGTAGAAAACGAAATCAACTTGCTCATCGTTCTCGTTACGCACAGCGTATCTCAGGCATGCTCCTCCTCTATCCTTCTCCGTCATCCAGATTACTCGACACCTTTCCTTCACTCGATGCCCTTCTTTTCTACCTGTTGTTCTTGCCGTCTTTTTCTTCCTTGATGGCGCCAGTTTCTGTCTCTCCTCTTGCACCGTCACCACCGCCACACATCTGTTTTTTTTTTTTTGGTGTCCCCCCTCTCTTTTTGTTTTTAGTGCGTAGAGAAAGGAGAGAAATACATCACACACACACGCGAACACAAGCGAAGCCATTTTTCGGCACACACACACATACACACACACACACACACACACACACACACACACACACACGCGCGCGCGCACACACAGACAAAGCGAAAGCAGGCAAGCGAAACGAAAGGAGAGCAGGAGTTTTGAGGTGAAACAAGAGCGACAGCCAAACGGCGAGGCAAAACACACACAAACACAGCAAGCATCAGCGAGAGAGTTGAAGAGGGAAAACGAAGAGCAGAAACGGAGAAGCTCGAAGTCGAAGGTGTTGCATCTTTTTCCCCCTCTTCTCTACCGTTTTCTGACTTTCAGTTGTTTCGCTGTCTTCTTTTTCTTTCCTCCTCACTCTTACAGTTCTCTCTGATCGGGTATCCTTCGCACACCTTCGTTTCTATTCTCTTCTGTCACTCTCGTCGTGATCCACTTCTGTTTTCTCTCGTTTTCTTCGCTTTCTACTGCATCTTTCACTACCAAGTCTTCTTCTGCCGGATCTCGGCGAAGGCACACAAGAGCTCCCTCCCTTTTCTCTCTTTTCAAGCAGAGCGTACTGACGCAAAGAGCGAAACCTCAGCCGAACGGTAATCCACCACCAGGCGTGAAGATAGAAGAGGAGTAGTGGCTCTTGGACTTTTTTCCTCTACCCCTCTCTCCCTGTTCTCTGCTTTCGCACTTCCCATTGGCTCTCACCAATCATCACCTCCCCCCTCCCATCAGTCCCACCACCACAGCACTTTCCCTCCTCTTTCGTCTGTACTTTTTTTTTTTTGCTGTTGGCTGTGCAGTTTGGGGTTTACTTCCCTCGTCCCTTGTGTGTGTGTGCTTTCTGTTGCGTGTTTTGTCTCGCTTCCTGTGAGTGACCAAGATCGGCGCACCTCCATCCTAGGGCTGCTGTGGCTCTTTGCTTTATACATTGGTATTCCCCGGCCCTCCCTGGTGGTGTTGTCATACACATAGGTCAGTCAGCCGCCGCACGTTTTTTGTTCTTCCCCCCTCTCACGCAAGTGGCTCTTCTCACGAACCCTTGCCTTGGGGCTCGCTCATCCGCGTTTCGTTTCCTCTGGCTTGCTGCAGGACAGAAGGACGCTTTATTTTCGGCTCTCTTCACCCGGTCTTCGCACGCGACATGTTAACAGAAATATTGGACATTGACGAGCACCTCGCCACCCTCAACCGGTGCGAGAACATCGGCGAGGCGGATGTGAAGCGGCTGTGCTTGAAGGCGAAGGAGATTTTCACGAGTGAGGAGAACGTGCACAAGATCCCGGCTCCGTGCACCATCGTGGGCGACATCCATGGCCAATTCTACGACCTCCTGGAGCTCTTCCGCGTCGGTGGCGAAATCCCGGACACAAACTACGTCTTCATGGGCGATTTTGTAGACCGAGGTTACCACAGCGTAGAGTCGTTCCTGTTGCTACTTGTGCTCAAGATCAAGTACTCTCGTCGCGTTGCGCTGGTGCGCGGCAATCACGAGTCGCGCCAAATTACGCAGGTGTACGGCTTCTACGATGAGTGCTTGCGCAAGTACGGCAGCATCAACGTGTGGCGCTACTGTACGGACGTGTTCGATCTCTTGCCCCTAGCGAGCGTCGTGGAAGGGAAGATCTTCTGCGTGCACGCTGGTCTGTCGCCATCGATACAGACGGTGGACCAGATGCGTTCCATCCGCCGTAACTGCGAGGTGCCGCACGAAGGCGCCATGTGCGACTTGCTCTGGTCCGATCCGGAGGACATTGACGGCTGGGGCCTGTCGCCGCGCGGCGCCGGCTACCTGTTCGGCGGTGATGTCGTGTGCCAGTTCAACGAGACAAACAAGCTAGACCTCATCTGCCGCTCCCATCAGCTGGTGATGGAGGGATACAAGGCTATGTTCAATGACACGCTTGTGACGGTCTGGTCGGCGCCCAACTACTGTTACCGCTGTGGTAACGTTGCGTCTATTCTGGAGCTGGACGAGCACCTGAACAAGAACTTCAAGATTTTTGAGGCTGCTCCGGCAGAGGCGCGCGAGTCTGGTCAGCGGAACGAGGTACCAGCCTACTTCCTATAGTGGTTCCCATGTCTCGTTGCTACTGCCTCTCTCTCCCCGTCTTGTGATCGCCTCCATCTCATGTGAGGTTTTGCAGTCATTTCGCCCGCTGCTTCCCTTCCTGCTCTCTTTTTACTTCGCCCATCGATCGCCTCACCGAAAGAGGAGAGTGTGTGATAGGGACGGGAAAGGAGGTGTGTGTGTGGGGATGGGGGTGGGGGAGCAAAGTGATGGAGAGTCATGTAGCGTATCGTGCCATGGGGGCGACGCAGAAGGCACCGTGCCTGTCGCCTGCGCGTTCATGCAGCGGAAGAAAGGCCCTGTCTCTCATCACGGATGGCACACCACCCCTGATAGGTGCGCGTGTGTGTGGGGGAGTGAGTGTGATGCGGTGTGTGTGTGTGTGTGTTTCACAACTTGTCGATCTCCTCCCGTTTTTCTCATTTTCTCTTTACCCTTTCTGCGTTGCTCTTCTTTTTCTCCAGTGCCTATTCGTGTCTGACTTGGTTCTCTCTCTCTGTGGCGGAAGACTTGCCTGCGCGTTTCTATATCTAACTGTCTGTGGCGGCGTGCCTCCTGAGGTGTTTGTATCTGTGTATGTGAGTGTGTGCATAATGCGTGCATGCTGCTGTTTTCCCTTTTCGTTTTTGTGTGGAGGAGATGATGGCACGAAGAAAGAGGGAGCAGAGTCACAGCAATGCTACAGGGAGGCGCGAGAGAACAAGGCTGTCGGAGGGGGTTCCAGGTGAGGGGTGGGGGTGGGGCTGGGGGCAGGTCTCTAAAGCAAAGGCAAAGGAGTCAAGCTCACATGAATGTAGTAGGTCTTCTCCATCATGCGCCATCTCCCACTCGACCTTGTGCCGCCTTCCTCTTTCCTGGCCTCCTCGCTTTCAGCGCCTGTGCGCGCCTCTGGGAACTCTCTCGTTTTCTCTGTCGTTCTCTCTTCTGCCGCTGATTCTCCTCTGTGGCTGTCGTGTTTGTGTCGTTGAGGCCTCTGCGTCCGTGCATGCTTGTGTGCCGCCATACGGCGTGCTGCGCGTTTGTGTGCATGTCGGAGCGAATATCACCTCGCGAGTAGGCGCTGCCCCCTTCTACTGTTCGTTTTGTGTATATGTGTCCAGTGGGGGCAAAGAGAGGGGGAGGAAAAGAGAGGAGAGCAACGAGAGAAAGATGCAGAGGGCCTGTCATGACAGCGACGGACACACACGAATCTACAAGAAGCAGAGCGAGGAAGACCGATGCGACGGCTCGGAGAGTCTATCTCCACTCTCCTTCTACATCTACACCTCTTTACACTGATCTCCGCTGCTCAGCTCGCATGTATGCTTATCTTTCCGGCTTGTGTCCGAGGTGCCTCAAGCCCTGCGCGTTCTGCAGAGCATACCTCCGCTGCTTGTCAACAAAAAGGAAGGATGGGTGGCTGCTCGTGTGGGCTCTGCCTCACTCTTCTCTCGCTTCTCTTATGTGCCCTTTTCTATCCCTGGCCATCAATCAATGTCCGTCAGCTTAATGACCAATGTACATTGGAATAACGAACGAAAAAAAAAGCAAGTGTTGCAAGCGGCAGCGGCAGAGAGGTAAAAGGGGAGGGGGAGGGAGGGAGGAGGGTGCGAAGGTATACTGTCGCAAAGGCATCATCCCAGGCACTGTTGCCGTCCTCAAGCGAGCGAAGGCGGTGCCTTGCGTTTCCACTCTCTCGACCCTTTCTTTTTCCTCGCTGCATGGCTCTCAAGCCGTACAATATCCGTTGTGGCGTGAGTGACCATGGAAGCGTTGCGAAATGGATGACGACACTATGCTGCGTGTACGAGGCTCCGTTTTCTACTTGACAGGTCGCGAAGGTGGGGAGCTGTTGCTTGCCGTTGCCCGGCGCCGGCAACGGGCGCGTCCCAAAATACACCGAAAAGTTGTGCTTGTCTCGGCTTCTTTCACGGCGAAGCGCTACATGAGCGCTGTCAGCACTCCGTGTGGCCCGCCGATCAACCCACTACACGGCATCCTTCGACGCGCAAAGCCAGCATCTCACGCTGATCATCTCGCTTTACGTCCGCTGCGCCCCCAATCTTTCGTTGTTTCCTTGTTTTGTCACATCCCTAGAGCTGCACACCGCACTTCGATTCGTCCGAGGGTTTGCCCTTCACGCGTGGTCGTCACATGGGCACTTTAGATTAGAACGCACAGCTGCCAACTCCTTCTTTGCTCTCCCTGCACTGGCACAGAAGGGCGGTGTAACACAGCAACGTATACAAAGAGCTCATCCACATACACGTCAGTCGCACACGCGTTGGTCTACGTACGCGGGTGCGCGGACTCTAAGATTGCTCTCTCTTCTCTTTTCGCTTACCTCTCTCTCTCTCTCTCTTTGTTGTGGTGCCTTGCCTTATCTGTTTCCTTTCTCGTCTGCCTTTTTCCCTTTTGGCTTTCGTTTCACAGAGTCCGGCATTGAGCCCCCCCCCCCCCCCTCCCCCCCCCCCGTACCTCCCCGACACACGCAAATCGATAGAAAAATTTGCAGCAGGTGAGAGGGGATCTGAAGATGTTCCATAGAAGCGACGACGGCTCTCGAGAGGCGTCTCCGGTGCACCCGACAGCAACAAGCGAAGCACCGATAACTGAACCTCCCCCACCGGGGCCCAACCTGGTGCAAGAAATTCGCACTGCTTTCCCCATTCGCGATGACAACGCTGACAGCGGGCAAACCCCACTTCGCCGTGCCATCTCCGACGAGGCTAGCGCGCCTTCACATGCGGCAGCCGGCATTGGCAGCGACGGTGCTGAGTCACCCCCACCCAAGGCACCAACACGAGCACAGGTAGTAGAGGCCAGGCCTGTGGTGTCGTCCACTGAGGCCGCGGCACACGTCGACCCCTCAACGGCCGTCGCCGCCGTTGTCGCGTCGGCTGTGATGGCGCCGGCGGTTGCGGGAAAGGAGGGAGCAGGCGCAGTTGTTCAGGGAAAGGTGCTTCACACCTCCGCAGAGCCCCGCGCCGCCAACGACCTCCCCATCACTTGCGGGCGAGTGGCGCCAGATGTGCATGAATCGGCGCTTCCTGTCGCTGCGGCATCCGAGAGCACCGCAACGAAGAGGAACGGCGGGACTGGCGGTGGTGATCCGCAGCTCTCCGATTTGCAGGAGTATCTCCGCCAGATGCGTGAGCAGACGAAGGGTAGAAGTCTGATGGCGCGCTATGTGCTGCAGAACGCGGTTCGTGACGTGGCGCACAGCTCGTCGTCCTCGGTGACAGCGGCCAACGCAGACTCTCTGCACCCGCGCGGGATCATGAAGCTGGTGCAGGGCGTGCCCCGACTTCGCTTCCGCAACCAGCAGGTGCACCGCCGCAAAATCATCCTACTAGGCTACCAGGAGGTGGGCAAGACGTCATTGCGCAAGTGCTTTGAGTCTGAGCCGTTCTTCTTCAAGAGCCTGCCAGAGGTGCGCACGACCAGCGGCGTCGAGGTACAGGAGAAGTCCATGACGATCGATGGCGACTCTGTTCACTTAATCCTCTCCGACTTCGCGGGGCAGGAGTCTTACCACTCACACACGTATTTCCTAACGGAGCGCTCCATCTTTGTCCTGGTCTGGAAGCTCTCGGCCGTGGAGCAGGACTTCCAGAGCAGTGGTATCAACGTGCGCGAGGAGGAGCGGCTGCAGCGGTGGATTGCGGAGGTGTTCGCCAAGTACCCGCACGCCCGTATCGTACTAGTGGCCACCCACCTCGATGAGCTTCGCGTGCAGGGGCAGCGGAGTGTCGAGATGATCCTCAACAAGGTCGAGGGAAAGCTCCGCTCATTTATTGACGACCTGATCGCTGCATCTAACATGACGGCGGCGCCGACGACAGTGGGGGCGCCGGCGCTGGCCTCTTCATCAACGGCAGCCGGAGGTGCTCCTTCATCCTCAAAGGGGCAGATCTCATCCCACCTCGCGCAGCCGCGTTACGCGCGCCGAGTCATTGTCGGCAACTTCGCCGTGTCGTGCAAGACGCGCCTCATCATCGCCGCTGGAAACGCACTGCGGCACCTCTCTGGCAAGAAGATCAGCGCGCTGCTGAGGTATCTCGGGGCGTTGGTGAAGGAGGACTGCTTCGCAGACCGCGAGTACCCCGCGGCGGTGGTGCCCGGACGTCACGCCAAGCTGATAGAGAGCCTTGAGGATGTGAAGCGACGCCATCCGGTGAAGCTACTGATGCGCTTGAGCGAGTTTGTGCAGATTGCGGTGAACGTCGGCATCGAGTCGGAGGAGGAGCTGCTGCAGGTCGCGCGCCTCATGCACAGCTGGGACATGGTCTACCTTTTCAACCAGTACTCCATCGAGGCCAACCCCCTCATCGTTCTCTATCCGCGCTGGCTGAACCGCATGGCTGCCTCGCTGTTTTCCTATGCTCACCTCCTGCGCACCCCACTGCACATGCGCAGCATGATTGGCGGCCTCGAGTACCTGGTGAGCAATGCTGAGATGGCTGACATGTGCTTGATGCGGAAGGGCTACTTGCGATGGCCGCTGGCGCGTGTACTCTTCCACAAGCCCCTCTATGACTTCCTGAGGCGCCCTCCAGACGACGCGGATGTAGCCATGTGCCTGGAGCTGCTGGAGGCGATGCAGCTCGTTTATCCAGTTGAGGTGGAGTCCGACGAATTCGAGGTGCTGGCGGAGGAGGTGCCTGTGGACCCTAGTGTTTGTCGCCCGGTTATCAAGTCGCAGAAGATCACCCGCTACTACGTCCCCTCGCTCGCACCACTCGAGACACCGCAGTCACTGAAGAAGCTGGCACCCGTCTTGTTTCACCGCGGGGTTCGGGTGCGGCTGGAGTTCAACCTCCTTCCTGACGAGCTCTGGTGGCGGTTTCAGTGCAAGCTGTACCGCTTCATCAAGTCAGTCACTGTCTACCAACCTGCGGTGGGTGGGATGGACGATGAGGACTTGTTGCTGAACGGCTTCCGGCTGCGGGAGGCGGACGAGGAACATAACCGATGGCGAGACTCACTGTGGCTCATGGGCCGTGGCTGCCGTGTGCTGGTGTACCGTGATGGAGCGAACGCGGTGTCGGTGCTGTCTGCAGAGAACACGTCGCGTGGGTCGGAGGAGGTGCTGCAGGCGGTGGAGGACGCATTGGTGGGGCTTCTTCAAGAGTACAAAGGCGTGCAGCGCCGCACGTTTGTGGCCTGCCCCAACCAGGACTGCGGAGGCTGGCTCGAGGCGGACGTCGTTGCGTCCAGTGTCAGCATCACGTGCCCCACCTGCAAGCAGACGTTTGAGAGCAAGCAGGTCGTTTCCTCTGGCGTAGGGCCGCTCGGCGCGCCGCGCTTTTCGCAGACTCTCCTCGTCGAGGCTGGTGAGCTTCTCGCCTTCTGCCTTTCGCACCGGTCTTGCCTCCACATGTGCCGCTACCTGGGCATCCCATACAAGGGGCCCTCCCCGGCCCGCGAGGAGTCGGTGGAGGCTGAGGCAGACTCTGAGAGTGACAGCCGCCAGTCAGACGCCCTGGGAACTCATGTCGAGTACTTGCACGCGCTGGACAAGGTGGTGCAGGCGGTGCTGTTCCGCTCGTGGATGCAGCGCACCGAGGAGCAGGAGCGCCGCCGTCGCATGCTGGAGGACGAGCCGACTCCAGCGTTTTTTTGAACACTGTCAACCCCCTTGCACAAGAGAGAAGACGCGGCTTGTTGAGCAAACCCGCATATGGAGGCCGGCGTCACAACGAAGATATGGAAGTGGGAGCGTCGCACTGGCCTATACGAGGGGCTGGCAGCAAGTGAGAATGCACCCCGCTCGTGCTTCGTGAGAGCGAGCCTTCCTACTCCGCCAGACACCGTTTGCGAATTTCATGTTGGTAGTCGACGACCTTTTTTTCTTTTCTGTCATTGTTGCGCTTTGGCTTGAAGGCGGCTGGAGCGCACCATCTCTCCTCCGCGTTTTGCAGAGTCATCTGTCCTCCTTTTGCCCGGCTCACCTGCGCGCGCGTTGGAGTGCGGGTATGTGATTTGTGTGTGTGTGTGTATGTGGTGCATGTGTGTGCGTCTTCTCGAAAGGGAGCGGCACGGTGTTTTCGTTTTGCTTTCTCTTCCCCCTTTTCTGCCTTGCATGCTGTTCTCTCTCCCTCTCTGTTTGCGTATCCGCCTCGTTTCCTCTCAGCAGCAAAAGAAGTGCGTAGGTGTGCGTGCTTCACTCAGAGTGGCACACACACACACACACACACACACACACGCACACACGCACGCACACACAGACACACCACACTGAAACCGGTCACATGCTTCCATATGGATCAAGCTGTACGCTGATTGGCCCACGTGGATGCACATGGATTCAATGCTCCTAAAGTGGACGGACTCGAGTCGGCCTCGGTCGTGCTTATGGTGGATGCGAACGAGTTGGAATAGACGACTCAACTTTGCACGCAAAACTGCCCACTAGCTCATCATGACGACCTCTGCACTCTCCAGAGCCGTATCCCCTCTCTTTACCTCACTCTTCGCGGCAGTGCTCGCCTCTCTGTCCACACACGCCCGTGCATCTTCGACCCCGCTCCCGTCCCCCCGACGCACCAAGCAATGGAGTATACGGTCTCTCTTCTTTCTTTTGCTCACTGTCTTCTCGCTTCGCGATTGACATGTGCCGAGCAGGTGTAATAGTCAACCCCCCCTCTCCACACACACGCGCACGTGTATACTCTCCTCCCTCCCTCTCACCCTTTTACTACTGGCGTAGTTCTGCGGGGGTTTTCCGATACGTCTGTGCCGCTGCGTAGAGTCCTTTTACACTTGGTAACGTGTCTGATTAGCACACACACACACACACACACGTACGCACGTACACATACTGGCATCCGTTGTTTTGCGGTGTGCTGCCTTTTTCCCCCTTTTCCCCCTGCCCCACTCTGCTGACTGCGCGCCGAGACTTTTTTATCACTCGTTCTTCGCATTCGTTTGTTTGCGCCTCGGGCTCTCTCTGCGCGCACTGCCCAGATTGTGAGCTGTTTGGGTGCGGATACGTGTGCTTCCTCTGCTGCTTCTGCTTGCTCCCCATCTCTTCCTCCGCTGCTGCTCGTTGTATCTTCCATTCGCACGCCCCACGGTGCTTCGACGAGATCCAGTTGTCTTCTGTTTTGAGAAGTGGCTCGTACTCTCTCGTCTCTGAGCGGACCTGGGTGTGCGGCACCGCACGAGTGAAGAGCCGCTGCACTCGCCCGGTCTCTGTTTTCGCCCCTCTATCCTTTCCCGCCGCTTTTCCCTTTTCCGTTTGTGCGCGAAGTTCATGATCGGCCAGTGATGCGACAGCGCACGGTATCGCGGTCCCGCGCGCGCAGTCAGATCCGCATCTCTGCCGCAGAGGAGGATGATCTGCGGGTGGGCTTGCAAAGGTTTCTGGACAAGCTACGCCAGCACCAGCCTCTCTTCACCGAGGATGATGTGACGGCCATTTCCTTCCCCCCAGAGGGCAGCAGTAGCAGCTGTGTCGGTGGCGGCTCACCTCACTCGTCCGCCTCTACGTCGCCGCGACACTCGCCGTCTCGCGCCGACAACGAGGAGGCGACGCTGGATGGCACCTTCAAGGGCGGCGGCTCCTCTCCGTCGATGGCCAAGAGCAGAAAGGTCCCCGCCGCATCTCCCACCACAACCGGCTCACCGACCTTCGCCTCTGCCAGCGTCATCGACCTAGACGTGCCACTCTCCGCGCCTCTGTTTCTCACAGCCGTGAACATCTTCGAGGCAAAGTTGCTCTCAAAGAGCAAGCGGGTGTCCACCGACGCGCTCAAACTTGTCCGACAAGCCTACGCGCTCGTGTGGAGAGATCCAGGCTACCTGGCGACGCTCATGAACGGAGATCCATGCTTGGCGGGCGCTGGCAGCACCGGCTCCTCCACATCACCACCAGATGGTTGGAGCCGTAGACCCGGCTCTGTGTCTCTAGCCAGCTCCCACAGTAAGCCCCACTTGACGTGCCAAGCCCTGTTCTCAGCCTCCGCGCCCGCGCCGACACAGCGACCGGACAGGCGGCTGGCGCTGCAACTGGACGAGTGTATTCGAACGCTGCTCGTGTACGCGAATACGTCGGTGAATCTTTGTCAGAGCGTCTCCACCAACACGCGTACACTTCTACTGCTCGCCTTTGTTACCTGCGCCGCGCGGCGCCTGGAGGAGGAGGATGACTTGCCGTACGGTGACGGCCCCGGCTCAGCCGCGGACATCGTAGTCGGTAACCGAAACCTGCACGCCGAGATGAAAAAGCTGGAGAGCTTGTGGCGCAGCTGCGGCATCGAAGGACGCGTCGCAGACTACCTGCGCGAATGCTACCTGGTCGAGTTCCTGTTAGACGCTGCGCTGCCGCCGGCGGTGTGCTCGGCGCGCTACGACGGCCTGCAGATGGCTGTGTACGAGAAGAAGCACCGTATCATTGCAGATGTTGTGGCGAGCCGCGCTGGCTTCGCGAGCATGATGCGAATGGCGCCGCTACGGGGCTTGTGCGGTCTGGCAAACATGTCCGCCTTTGGAAATTCGAAGTTGCGGGCGAGGCTACTGGACAAGATGGCGTCAGAGGGGGTCGTGGAGCGGCTGGCGGCGGAAATGGCTGCAGCGATCGAAGCTGTTCTCGCCCCCGACACCGCCACCGCGACACCGGCACACAGCTCGACAAAGCGGCCGCGCCAGAGCGCAGTGTACGGCGGCTCACCCGCGCACCAGCGATCCCGCGCCGGCACGTCCAGGCCGGCGAGTCGTCAAGGGTCGCTCGATTCTGTTCCGCCTGCCGGCAAGGAGCGCCGCGCGAGGACGATCGCGAGGGCTTCCACATCCCTGGAGCAACTGTTGGACAGCGACCCTACCCCGGTGGAACGCATTGGGCAGTGTGTCGATATACTGATGCTGCTCACATGCCCGGATTTGCGGCCGCCGGACGGCGGAGAAGAGTCCCCGTCTCGTTCGTCGACTTCGTCTGCGTCGGCGGTAGTGCGCTCCACCACGTGGGCCTCCCGTGATGCTGCGCTGCATGAGATATGCTTGTATCTCTTAGCTATCTGCTTCGTCTCCAAGACCCATGCGCGATACGCGGAGTTGTCGTCGCTGCAGCTTTACGCGGCGGATTGCATGCTGCAGTGCGCAGCATACAGCGGTGCCTTTTACGCCATGGTGGTGCACGCCATGGATGTATTAATTGATATGATGGAGTCCATGTCCGCCGCTCCAGTCGCCAGCGGCCAAAGGACGCCGCTCTCGTCGCGAAGGGCGTCGTGCTCTCGCCTCGTGTCGCCTCAAAAGAGTGGGAGAAAGGATGCCGCGGAGGGAGACCGGCTTGACAGCGAACGCGGCCGCCGCGTGCTGCAGCAGCTCCTACCCGGAGATGAAGCCGGTCTACTGCCGCTGCTAACGAATCTGTTGCAGTACACGATTCACGCCCAGGCAAATGCCAAGTCAATACGCCGATGGCTCGGCTTCCTAGCGGATCGGTTGCTGCCGGAGGTCTTCGAGGCCCCACAGCTCACGATGGGGCGGCGTAGCAGTGCTGCATGGGGACGTCAGCAGCAACAGGAGCAGCGGCGGCGCTCGCAAGCGGACAGTCGAGCTTCCCGGCTGCCTGGAGCACTGGGGAACGGTTCACCGGCTGCCGCGGACGGCGCCTTCGATGCGCCGGTACTCGCTCGAGACCTGACGCGAGCGGAGGTTGTGGCGGCTGCCCCATACTTCTGCTTTGCGCGGCGGGCTGTGGAGGAGACGAGCTGGCGCGATGGAACGGAGTTGCTCTTTGCCAAAGTCGTGCTCTTGGCCTTCCACGTCATTGTGACACAGGGGCACCGGTGCAATCTGCTGTTTGGGCAGGCGTGCGCCTGCTACGACGTCGTGGCCCCTGTGCTGCTTCTGCGGTCCTTGCAGAGCAACAACGGCTCCAGTCCCGAAAGCCGATCCCCGCGCAGCAGCCGGCGTTCGTCCCAAAGCAGCACGAGCGCCACGTATCGGCGCAGCACCCTCCTTATGCATCTAAGGGAAGAGGAGAGGGCATCGATGCAGGCACAACTGCACTCCAACGAGGAGGCAAGCGAGGACGGCGGTGTGGCGGGGTCGGAGGAGAGAGAAACCAAGGGGGCGGACGAGGAGAAGGAGGTCTTCATTGGCTCGACTATCAGGCGGCGCTCGCTGTCCACTCGCCAGCGTCAGCGCGGCAGCCCGGTGAAAGGGAACGCTGTTTCGGCTGAGCGACATTCGCTGGCGAAAAAGGCTGGCGAGGACGATCAGGGGTTTTCTCCCTTCATACGGAGCCCCAGCCGCTCCCTCGTCTTCTACGAGGCTTGCTCACCAAGCAACACTGAGGCGAGCAGCGATAGTCCTCTAGACAGCAGAAGTAGCCGCCGGCGACGCAGTTCATCGAGTGACCGACGGAGTTCTGACGGCGGGAGAAGCCTCGGGGCTGCATTAGACGAGGCGGCCTTCGCCGCACCCACCGCAAGCACCACCTTGGCAGAGTCCCCGGAGGCGGTGACGCACTCCTGGACTGGCCGCTTGTCGCTGCGCTCCTTGCTCTCCTCGATCGGTGGTTACGGCGAAGCGCCGCTGCTGGACAAGGAAAAGCGCGCATATTAGAATTCCGAGTACCGCAGCCTAGACGCGTACTTATGCGCGTGCAGCACCGTTTTTGTGTGTGGCTTCCTTTCTTTTTCCAGGGCAGCTCATCTGCTGCACACGAGCGCATGCATCGAATCTGATCTTGACTCTTCCCCTGCCTCCGCCTCCGCCCGTGCTCACCTGCTATCTCTCCCTCTCCGTAGGACTAGCGCGGTGCCTCCCTCTCTTTCACGTGTGTGTGCGTGTGTGTGTGTGAGTGATGGGGGAGGAGAGGAGGCATGTGCAGGGCGCACCTTCGTTTCTCTCTCACATAAATTTGTTCTTTTACCTCCGTTTTCGTACTTGCTCTCACACATTACTCTGACATTAGCCAAGCTTCTGCGTGAAGTGTGTGTGTGTGGGGGGGGTGGGAAGAAGGTTTAGATACGGGTCTCCACGGGAGCACATGCGAACACAAGCTCGTGACTTGGGCAAGGAAGAGAGCACTGCTGAAGCACAGAGCTCTAGGCGAAACGTGTGGGCTGATGCATGTTCCTTGTATAAAACGTGAGGGGAGGGATGACACGGCGTCTTCCTTTTTTTCTCGCTTTCATAGTTGCGAGTCAGCTCTGTTGAGAGGGCGAAACAGTGAGGCGATCCGCGCCCGGTCATCCAAGCACGGTGATGCAGTGCTGCTTGCCACCCTATCTCTGAAGTTTCCACTCGACCATCCGCTCCTTCTCTTCTTTCCTGATTCTTGCCTTCTCCAGCCCTTCACGTTGCTTTGCGCGTTTCACGCGAGAAAGTGCGTCGATTCTCTTGTCTGGAGAGCGAGTTGCCCCGACGCCCTTCTCCCTCAAGCCGCTTCGCTCTGCTGCCGTCACGTCTTTCTCTTCGTTCCACATCACAGAGAGGCTATATTCAGTTTTTTTTGGTTGTTACAGTTTACTTGACGGCTGCGAGGGCAGTGCGGTTGCTGGTGCTGCTGAGGTGCTCTGGGGAGAGAGAGAGGAGGGAGGGGGGGGGACCGCTCGTATCACACTGTGCATCTCACTCACGCACACAGCATCAAAGTTCTCTCTCGTTTCCCCTTCGCTTTTTTTTTGTGCCCCCTTTCACCCTTCTCTCTGCCACGCTCTCGCTGCATCACAATCGAAACACCGGCACACACACACACACACACACACACACACACACACACAACAGCATCTTTGGAGCCACATCGCCAGAGCATGATCTACGTCCCCTTTGCAGTCGGCGCGGGCGCCTTCTCTGTCCTGAATGCCTGCGGCTCGATTGCGTGCTGGTACGGCAGCCGACGTCGAGTCATGCTTTTAACCGGCGCTATCAACACATGCATCGGCGGCGCGGCTGTCGTTATGTATCCGTACGACGCAAAGCTGTCCAACGTGTATATGTGCGCCGCAGCCACGTCGGCGTCCGCGCAGTACCTCCTCCACGCAATGCGGACCCCTCAGCTACTTGCGCCGTCAATGATGAACTTTCTGTACGCGCTCTGGCCGGTGGGACTTCTCGTGTACGCGTGCCAGCGTGCGCGTTGGGTGTACGCGCTGCGGTACGACTGAGGCACTCACCGCCAAACGTGCTCCTCCTCGGCTCCTCTCGTCAGGCTGTGGAGTCCGTATGTGCTACGGGCACCGCGTGAAGAGGAAGCGTCCACCGGCTCACATCGAGGGCGAAAAGAGAGATTCCCCTGCACCGCTCTCTCTCCCTCGCCGTCTACTGGCCACAGACACCGACCTGGCCATCCGCGCTGTATAAAGCCTATCGCGCGCGCACACACACAGAGTCCCTTTCTCATCGTCCCTGTTATTCACAGCAGAAACAGCAAAACGCAGAGGCAAGACAGAGGGAGGGGGGGGGGTGCATTGATGGGAAAAGCGATAACACGAGACGAGGCTCGCTCTCGTGAGGTGGTCCATCCGCACGCAGACACGCACGTACACCTTCGATTCTTGTGTGGATTGCCCCCTGCTTCTACCTGTCGCTCAACGTCCTCTCTCTCTCGTTCTCCTTTCCACTCTTCTGCCCCATTCCCTTCCCTTCGTCTCCGCATCTTCCTCTCTCTATTACACACACACACGCACACAGGCATACACAACGCGAAGAGAAAAATAAAAACAAGCAAGCTCAACGAGTCCTCCAGCTAAACAACACTATACGCATCTCGTGTTCTTCAAATGAGGTGAGGAAGGGCGCGAAGAAGTGGTGCACAACACATCGCCTTTTTCTTCCGCTGGCCCTTTCTCCCTCTCTCTAAAAGTAGAGAGGAGCTCGTGAAGAAGCGAGAGGCCTTTGCTTCCCTCGGTCCCACAGGGTTTTATTCTCTCCTCGCCCCCACCCCCCCTCCCCTCCCCCCGCACCCAACAGCACGGAGGCAACGCGCGTACGGCACCCCTCCCCGTCACCCACCACACACACACGCACAGGCTCTTTTCCTTTCTGTCGGCTGCGCCCTTTCAATCACAAGCGCGTTTCCATAGAAGTTTTTTTGTGCATGAAGCAAGCACCATCTCCCCCAACAAAAGTGAGTAGTCACGTATCATAGACACGCTCCGGGTTGCCTGCCGTGGTAGCACTTCGGCACAGACAGTCGCCATTGGGCTGTGTCTGCAACAGGTTTCTCCACCGTCTTTCGCATATCACTCCCTGTCCTTGTCTTTCTAACCGCTACGCACACACACGCAGCCCGAGACGGTGCACGCGAGCGGCAGTCCCTTCCCGTCAGCTGAGTATCGGCTCAGATACGGCGTTTACTTGACGGCAAGCGTAGCACCTCAAAGAGAGAAGGGGGAGGCCAGCACTGGCTGCATGCCGCCGAAAGCAAGCAGTGGACGCCACCGACCACTGCCACCGTCACTGTCGTCGTCTCTGTCTGCGTCTATAGCGGCGGACGCACCACGCCCGCGAGAGCCCTTCTCCATCGCGAGTTTCTTCGACGCTGCAAGCGCCCACCGCAGCAGTGGCGGTGGTGGTTACCGCGTAGGCTCTTTCTCGGATGCACCGCCGACGCCGCTATCTGGCTTCCCGCGTGCGAGTCATGCCCTTCCCGCTAGCGGGCACCGCACTGCTGCGACTCGCCATCTGCAGCACTGCGAACAGCCACAGCGGCAACAGGAGCACTGGTCTTTCTCTACACCGGGGCAGTTGAGCTCTTCTCCCCAAAGCGGCGACGGCGAACAGTATGAGCAGCAGCAGCACAGCACCGCGACCAGAGGCGTCTCCAGCACGCTACAAGAGGTGCGGAGACGTATCATCAGCGACCTCGACGCGTCGCGAGAGGGGAGTCGCGAGTCAGCAGGGAACCTGCACGCTCATCGACAGCGCGCGCTGCGTGTGGCGTTCGGGGAGGATGGGGCATCGCGTCGGCGAGGGTCCCGTGCGTCTTGCGTGATGACGGGTGAGGGGGGCGCATCACCGACGGATGCCCGGCGATCGAAGTCGCAGCACACGCCTAACGCGGAGGATGACGAGGAGGAAGAGCTCATGATTGCCTCCGTAGAGTTTTCGCTGCTGTGTCCCTACTCTCGCCTCCATATGCGCTACCCCGTGCGCAGCAATGAGTGCAACCACCTGCAGTGCTGCGACTTGGACTCGTGGATTGTGATGCTGAACAAGTGTCGCTCCATGCGTGACCCGGTCGGGCCGTGCCCGGTGTGCGAGCGCCGCGTCACCTCCTCCTCGCTACAGGTGGACCTTTGGATGAAGCATGTCATTGATCAGATGCCAGCGGGCACACACATGGTGGTGTTGGAGCCGGACGGCACCTTCCGCAATGGTGACACCACCCGAGAGCGGCGCAAAGAGCAGATGATTATGGAGGTGGTGGACGCGACACAAGGGGACTACGAGAACTACTTTGGGGACGTGGTGGACGGCGACGATGAGGTTGTGCTGCAGAGGCATCCTGTCACCACGTCGGACGCTTCCACCGGCACATCCGCCGCGCTTTTCCCGGTCGGCTCGCGTCGCCCTCGCATGGAATCGCCTGCGGCCCCCGAAGCGAGATCTGGTGTGCCGAGCACCGGCGGGGGCCACCGAGCCGGTTCACCCCCACTGGCGCAGGTCAAAACAGAGAAGGCCGCCATACTGGCCGCTGAGGCCGAGGCAGCAGCGGGGGCGTCGCCTTCTGTCCCCGCTTCTCAAGAGGATGGAGGTGTCGTTGTCGTGCACTTTGTTGAGGGCCGACACGATGGGTTGCAGGCGCTGCCTAGTCAAATCCGGCTGTGGGCGCTACACTGCACCCGATGCGGGGCGCCGCGGGTGAAGGCGGAAGATGGCTTGGTGCAAGGCTGTCAGCAATGCGGGCACGACGCAAAGGGCGACTGGAACTTTGTCCGCCGTTTCGAGGCGTCGTCTAGTGTGTCGATGGAGCTGGTCCCGGATGGCACGCTGGTGCTGCAGGGCGTCGACATCCTTGCGCCGTACCTACATCGCGCCGGCTTCTACCGCAGCCTGTTCGAAGTGATGGAGTACGCCTCCGTCGCGGAGCGGCAGCAGCAGCAGTATCGACCGCCAGCGGATGTGTGGACTTCGTCGTTTCCGCTGAACCGCTTCGAGATCGATTTCCTCGAGGCCTGCTGTGCGCGCATCGCTCAGGGCGAGACGCTCGACTCCATTGAGTCGATGATTGTGCCGAGCCTGTTTCGCATTCCTCGTCGGCGCCGACCAGGCGGCAGTGGCCAGACATCCTTCACACAGATGGGCCACGGCAGCGGCCGATACGGCGGGCTGGGCTCGGCGACCGCGTCGCAGGCTCACTGAAGTACCTCACTCACCCAACTGGAGGACTCGCGCTTGACGTCGCAAGCGCTGGGCGATGGCGGGCTTAATCGATGCGTGCCGCACGTAAAGCGGTCTCTTTTTCCTTTTCGACAACCTTTCTTTACGTCGCTGACGTGTGCAGGCGGAAGCGCTCTGCTTTGTGGCTCTGACATCGTTGGCCTTGCTTTGGTGTGGCCTTATTCACCGGCCTCTGTCTCTCCCTCACCGATTCGTTTCGCCTCCGTCGGCTTGGCAGCATCTACGCGACCGGCACTCGAGCTCGATACCCAATACGTCGACGCCCCGCGGTGAGGGCATCTCGCAGAGAGGCGCCATTCCTTACTCCGTAGACAGCCGCGCTCTTGACCCCCCTTCCCCGTTCTCCGCTTTCTGTACGTTCTCTGCCTCTCCGTTCCGCGTGGCGCCTCTGCAAAGGAGAGAAAAAAAGAGACACGATAAAGCTGCAGCGCACCGGGGCTTCGATGCCGCACGTGCGACTCTCCTGCAGGCTCGTCAAGGGGTGCACACCTGTGCCATGATCAGCCGCGCAGACAGAGATGCACACCTGCTTCTCCCTCCTTAGCTCCCTCACACCCTCTTCGCCTCCTCTTTTCCAGCTCCCCACTCGTTGGTTTCTCTCTCTTCATTCTCGTGTATGTGGATCTGGCGGCACGTACGCCCAATCACCTCTCTCTGTTTCGTGAACACTCCCCCCTCCCTCCTCTTACTGACCTCCAACATGCTCTTCCACCCCATCCCACACCCCCCGGTTGGCTTGCTCTAATTCTCGCGCGCCACACACACACGTACGCACCTACCGCTGCGGTTAGCGTCCAGTGCGCAAAAAAAAAACGGGCTCACTCAAGTATACGCGTCCCACTTCCTTGTGCAGGAAACTGCACCGGCGTGTCGCAGTGGCTTTACAAGGGGCGTGTGCTCCTTTCATCGTCTCTCTCCTCCTCGCTCGCTCACTCATTGGCCTTCTCGGGCTCTCTGCACATCTCTGCCGCGCAGGAGCGGAGAGCAGAGGGACTTGGACAGACGTTGAGCGGTGCTTCTCTTCTCCTGCCGGCACTGCCGTGTTATTTGTGGGCCCACTTGCTGTGCAGCGCACCTCTTTCTGCCAGTCCGCTTCCCAGCTCCTTCTCTCTCTCTGCTCCTACTTCCGTAATTCGACGCTTGATTGCACCATGCTTCGGCGAGGGACTCCGCTGCTACGAGGCGTTGGCCTGCACGAGGGTGCTGTCGCACGAGCAATCACACTGTACGGGCCTTTCGCTGCTGCTGCGCTGCGCAGCCGCCGAGGAGTGCTTGCGAAGCGGCAAGGGCTCGGCACGCATCCGTCGCTCAAGCCGTCGGTGCTGCCAGGCTATAGCGCTTGGTCGACGCAAGCACGCACGCTCGTGTGTATATCCCGGCTGCTGCGCACTCCAAGCTCCACCCCTCCCTCAGAGGACCAGAAAAGGAAGAAGTTTGAGAAGCGCGCGTGTGGCGCCTCCTGTGTAGGTGATTTACAAAAAGCGACAGGGCTGCCAAGTGACGCGCCAGCTGCGCGAACGGGTGGCGGTGGCGCCGGGGCTGCCAGTAGTGAGGGAGAGGTTGTCGCACAGAACGGCAGCGGCAGCGGCAACAAGAGCGAGACAGCTGGAGGGGAACGGAACAAGGAGAGGGGCGGCAGCAGCAGCAGCAGCAGCAGCGGTGGTGGTGGTGGTGGTGGCACATTTGCTCGCCTCTCCGAAGACGAAGCGGAGGTGACTCATCGCCTGGGCATGGGCGAGCGGGTGGCGGCGGCAGGCCAGGAGGCCCAGAGGAGCCCACATCGCCCGCTGCCACCAGCGAATCAGCCTACCTCGCCAGGAGATGCCTTGCCATTCAACGCGGCGCAGAAGACGAGCACAGGCGACGCCACGGCAGAACCGGAGACATCGGTCAAGAAGGAAAAGCCTACGACGAGCATCACCACACCACCTCGCCTGGACGGGATTCAAATCTCGGAGAAGGCGTCCGACATCCCCGTCGGCCGCGTTCTGTGGAAGATGTGGACCTACCTCTGGCCACATGGCGAGCCAAAGATCAAGATGCTCGTGGCCAGCAGTGTGGTGTGTGTACTGGTGGCCAAGGTGCTGAGGGTGGCGGTTCCTTTCTGGTTCAAGACAATCGTGGACCTGCTGGCCCCCACCACGGCAACAGCGGAGGCTGTGACGGTGGCCGGCCCGCTCACGGTAGGCGTGTTCGGGTGTGTTGTGGCGTACGGCATCTGCCGCATCACGACCTTCGTCTCCGAGGAGCTCAAGACGGTTCTATTCGCCCCGGTCGGCGGGCACGCCTCCACGAAGCTATCGATGGAGATGTTCAACAAGCTGCACCAGCTCGACCTCGACTATCACCTCAGCCGCGAGACCGGCGTCCTGAGCAAAGACCTCGACCGCGGTAGTCGTGCGTTCTGGTCCTTGGCGTACGTACTGCTCTTCATGATTGCTCCGACAATCTTCGAGATGGGGCTTGTATGCTATGCCCTCAACAGCCAGGCTGGCCCGCAGTTCATCGGCATTGCACTCATTGCGGTCTTCTCCTACGTGGCGTGGACCTTTTTGGTGACGAACTGGCGCTCGAAGTTCCGCACGCGCTACAACGCCCTTGAGAGCCGTGTCGGCGGGCTCATCGTGGACTCGCTGCTCAACTACGAGACGATCAAGTACTTCGGCTCAGAGAAGTACGAGTCCGAGCGCATTCGCAAGGAAACGGAGAACATGAACAAGAAGCTTGTGATTCTTGATCAGACGATGGCGCTGCTGAACTTTGGGCAGCAGCTCATTTTCGTGGTGGCCAGTGTGCTGAGTCTGTACCTCGCCACGTGTGGTGTGCTGACGGGGGCGATGACGGTTGGCGACTTGGTGCTGGTGGACGCGCTCTTGATGCAGCTCTATATGCCGTTGAGTTACCTCGGCATGATTTACCGCGAGGTCCAGTCCAGCACGCAGAACATGCAGGCAATGATAGCCCTGCTAGACCAAAAGCCGAACGTGAAAGACAAGGCGGATGCGAAGGCATACAAGTACATCGACGGCACCATCGAGCTGCGCGACGTCACCTTTGAGTACAAGAAGGAGCTCAACCGCCTCGTCCTGCGCAACCTCAGTATCACGATTCCAGGAGGTAAGACGGTGGCTTTTGTCGGCCCTTCAGGGAGCGGCAAGAGCACCATCTTCCGCCTCCTCTTCCGCTTCTACGACCCCACTTCTGGGCAAGTGCTGCTGGACGGGCAGCCCCTCGGCAAACTGCGCATGGAGAGCGTACGCAAGTGCATCGGAGTCATCCCGCAAGATACGGTGCTCTTCAACGAGTCAGTTCGGTACAACATCCGCTATGGCCGCATGGACGCGACGGATGCCGAGGTGGAGGCGGCAGCGCGGGCTGCAAGCCTGCACGACACCATAGCGCGCATGAGCGAAGGCTACGACACATCTGTCGGTGAGCGGGGCCTCAGGCTGAGCGGCGGCGAGAAGCAGCGCATTTCCATTGCGCGCGTGCTGCTGAGGGACCCTCCTATCCTACTCGCCGACGAGGCCACCTCCGCACTCGACAGCATGACCGAGCTGAACGTGATGGAGACGCTCAAGAACGCTACTGAGCGGACGCGGCGGCGCACAATCGTCCTCGTCGCACACCGCCTGACCACCGTGAAGGAAGCCGACATGATCTTTGTGCTCGACGGCAAAGGTGGCCTTGCAGAGCAGGGCACCCATGCGGAGCTGCTGGGCAAGGGCGGCTTGTACGCTGCTATGTGGCACCAGCAGCTGAGCAAACAGTATCAGGCTACCGGCGGTGTCGCACCCGAAGACGCGCACGCGACGGATGCGAAGCCCACTGCCACACACGGCTGAGCGGGGCGCGGGGTCTCTCGCTGCAGTGAGGTGCGCCTCACCCGCTTGCCCATACAGCACTCTTTTCGGTATCGTGGTTGGCTGAGTTCGAGGAAGTGTGTGTGGTGGTGGTGGTGGTGGTGGTGGCGGAGGAAGGAGAGGGAGCATAGCGGTGCTTGGTTGGCACACGCTAGCAAGAACGACTCGCGTGGTCACGCAGGCGGCACAGCAGTTCATCAATCTTGCACTTGGGATCGACCCCCTCCCGCGCCTCTCCCTACGCGGGCGGGCATCTCTCCCTCTTTGTATGTGTACGCCTCTCTGGATTGCCGATCTCGTCCTGCTAATGTGCGTGTGTCGCGGTGTGAGGGGCGATGGTGGGGGTGAGCCACGCTGCCAGATGGGTGACCGGAAGGAATGGCTTCGATGCAGCTCTTTCTTTTTCGTCTTCCTTGTGTGTGTGCGTGTGCCAGGAGGAGGGAGAGCGAGGCCCCTCAACGCCAACTCATGAGCGCCGCTTCCACTGCATCCCTTTTATCTTTTCACTCCTTACGTTCTCTCTCTCAATACATTTTCTCTCTCCTTTTCACTCGCTCTCTATCTCAGATTGCCCCCTCCCCCTCCTCATCGACGCCATCTTTTCCGTTGTGATTCGACTTGTTCACAGATTGCCAAGCTTCTTCTTTTCTTCAGTTTGTATTTCTCTTGCTGTGAGCGTGTGCGTGTCTCTCTCTAACGGTTATGGTCTACTCAGAAAAGTGGGTGCACCGCATTAGGCGGTGAAAGCGGGCTCGAAGGGCACTCAGCAGCGACGGGAGCAAGCTCGACCGCATGGTATGCACGCGAATACACGCAAAACGTTCACCGAAGCTGCAATGCAAACGGGCAGTGATGACGGTAGTGCTTGTGTGACTAAGTCGAGCATGAAACACACACGCACACACACACACACACACAGATATACGCACCTCTCCTCTTTCCTCCCAAATACTCTCTCGTCGCTGTGCGGTTGCTTACCGAGACCGGCATCGTCTCCGCTGCCTTGCCCTCTCCGCACAATGTCTTTGTTCTCCCTCGCCGTGTCCACGTCGCCACAGCACATACGTTAAGCACCGCCCCGCCCGCCCCGTCAGAGACCCATCGCGCGCTGCGAAGCAGCCGCGCACGCGCGCCGCAGCGATGCGCCAGCTCAGGCATGCGGGCAGCGTCCCCGCCCCAAACACCCCCGCCCCCCGCACCGCAGGTCGCCTCACCGTCGCCCCCAGCCATGCTGACCGCCACGCGATGCATCGCCCGAGGTTGCCCAGGCTCCCCCGCACCAGCAGGCAGTGCGAGGGCCGGGTGAGACACGTTGGAGTCACGCTGACGCTCCGCCCAGCATACGGCCGGCACGGGCGTGCGCACAGTGGCGGATCTCTCCCCAACACAGCGCCATCCAGCACCTCACCGCCGACATCATTAGCGATAGGTCGCTCTGACCCCCCTACGTTGTAGGCGCCTGGCCCAGTCACCATGAGGGGTGGCTCGGCGCCGGCATGTGCACGGGGGCTGCCAGGCCTCTCCACCGAGTGGGTGCTGCTGGGCCCTGATGCCGCGCACCGAGGTGCCGCCCTCCCGTCATCACAGGTTGAGAGAAAGGAGAGGAAAAGAAAAATAACTGCTTGTCGAGCCTCTTACCCACGTCCTCTCGCTTGAGGGCTTGGGCGTGTATGTCGCGCGCGTCCTCTGTCTCAGCCCCCTCTCCCCTGTCACTACTACGGCGACACATGAGCGGGGCCGCCGACTTACAGCTGCTGCTAACGGCTCCCTCTTTCCTCGCTAAGCGGCGTACAGGAAAAACCGGGCAAGCGATGTGGATGCGCAAGAACTTGTGCGTACGAGGGAGAGGGAGGGGGAAGGTAGAGGCTGGGGCGATCGTTGCACGGTGGATGTTGTCTATACCGCATACGCTGTGTGCATCTCATGCGTTTAACTCTAGCGTGAAGATGTGGGCGCACCTGTCCACGCTTCTTTTGCCTGTTGTCTTGCTGCTCTTCGCGCCTGCCTCTGGAAGACTTGTCCGGCGCCGCTCGAGCACGACTTCTCCTGTTCCTGCGCTGCTTTCCACAACACCGACGCACACGCTTTTGTACGCCTTCGACTACGCGGATGCCCGCCGCACGCGCTCACCGCCGTTTTCGCTCTCCCTTTCTCTGTCTTCCTGTGGTGCATGGGACCACGCCATCCTTTTGATTGCCGTGGGGTGCCACGGGCACGCACACGCATACACATTCTCACACACGCACACACAAAGTAAACCAGGCTTGCGCGTGTGTCACGCATGCGTAGAGGAGACAGGGACTCGACAAGGAAGAGATAGGACGCGCACGTGCCCTTGAACTGACGTACGCGCGCGCATAAACACACGCACACACACACACACGCACACACACGCACACACACGCACACACACGCACACACACACACACACACACGAAAGAATGCGGAGAGGCAGTGGTGAGAGAAGCGGGGCGGAACGCTTGCTTTCCTCTGCATCCACTCCCACGACGGCGGAGCGCTCAGTGTCGCCCTTCACCTCCCTAGACACCTCCTTAGCCCACTCACTCAACGGCTACGGTGACTACGACGACGAAGACTCGACCGCCTTCGCATCACCAGCGTCGTTTTCTCCGCACGCCTACCACTCGCACACGAACTCGCTGCCGCGGACTCCTCCGTCCTCAGCGGTGGCTTCTCCGATGCTCATTCTAGGAGACGTATCCGACTCCGCTGCGCTCGACCGCGAGGCACAACCGGAAGAGCAGCGCATCGAAGAGTTCGTGCCACTCCCCGCGAAGTCGTCCCAAGCGCTTTCGGCGCTGTCGCTTCACAGCTCATTTTTCTCTTACACAACAGATTCATCAACTTCAGCCGAGCCGCTGCTCACGTCCAAGTCGCCAGCGCTCGTCACGTCTCCCTCCAGCACTGCATCACCAGGCGGAAGAGCGCCGTTGCAACGGACAGGGTCATCGTCGCCACAGAGCCAGCCCTCGGCACCTGCTTCCTTGAGCGCAGTACACGAGGCAGGGCAGAGTCCCGGCGTGAAGGAAGAGAGGACGCTCCTTTTTTCTTCGTCCCTATCGTCTTCTGAAGTGCTGGCGGAGATGCGGACCACGATCTCTCAGCTGACCACGTCCTCCTTTCCCATGCCTCCGCCCCTTGTCGCGGCGAGCGCGATGACGACGCAGGTGCTGCCTTGTTGCACGGACGACGAGGCGCAGCACTGCAGCCGCGCTTCACCGCCCGCCATGGCATCCTCGTCGCTGTCACTGTGGACTCCGCGAACAGCAGATAAACCGCAAGCTGAGGAGCGCGAGCTGAGGCGCAGCGGGTCATCGGCGAAAGACCCAGGCGCTGCCGATACCGTGTTGACACTATCGTTGGCAGCGCTGGGCGAATTGCCGCCACCAACCCTGCTGCCGTCCTCGTCGTCCTTCGCCGCCTCCCCGTCGGCTACGTCGCCGCTGTCGGCGGTGGCTACCTCACTCAATGAGACGCCTGTCCGTACATCTCTGTCCCATCTGGCCACCAGCCTTCTTGATGCGGACGGTGCAGATCCCCTGGCGGACGAGCCGCACACACAGAGCCGCATCAACCCCGCGGCGCTGCCATGGGTGCCGATGCTGCTGCCAACAATGCCAGGCCCGAAGCGCAGACAGCAGCGGGGGACAGATACGCCCCCCCCACATGCGGAGGGCCACGGCGATGCGCGCTGTGCCGCCCAAGCCGGTGGTAAGCCAGCCGCAAAGCGGAGGCGGACGAGGAAGGGAACCACGGAAGAGGCGTCGACGACTGGCGAGGTAGTCTCGATCGCGGAGAGGGGCATGCCTGCTCCAGCGCCACTCCCGCAACCACCCTCATCGAGGCGGAGGCGGACATCCAAGGCAGCAACGAAGGACGCCCATCAGAGCGCGGTGACGACAACGGTAAGCAAGGATGCCGGACTTGCACCAATGCCGAAGGCAGAAGCACCACTTGACCAGAAAGAGAACTGTGACGGTGCACGAGGCCTGGCAGAGTCTTCGAGGGACCACTCGCCTGCATCCCGCACTGAACCGGGGCACATCTCTCTACCACCAAACTCCGCGAAGCCGTCCACGGCACTCCATCCACAAGAGCTGAAGGTCCTGGCTGGTGACGTGCCCCTCTCCCACCTATTCGCCACCGGCAGTGACTTGAGCGCGGACTCCAAGTCCATGGCGCCTGCCGCTTGCCAACCCCCAGTTGCTCCATCAGTGCCGTCGCGGTCACAAGGGGAGAGGTTGAGGAGGACGCGTTTCCGGAAGGCCGGAGCTCCACAGACCGCGGCGGCAGCTGTGGAAGATGGCGCTCCACCATCGGCGGGGCGGGTTGCTGTGGAAGCGTCCCGAGAGGAGGCGGAGCCAGCCTCCGCAGCCGCAACCTCATTACCGCTGTGTTTGTCATCACCGCCAGCGCCCCAACTGCCCTCACGCTCGGAGAAGCTCGACGACGGCGGCGCGAAGGCCGAGTTGCCGGCTAGCGGTGGTACCCCGGCAGCACCGAGTCTTGGCGCGGCAAGAGGAGGAAAAACACCGACATCCTCACTGACGCTTCCAGCCCGGAAACGGAGAACGTTGCAGACGACACCCGCTGCCGCTACTGCAACCCCGCCATCCACAGGGAGCGGCGACACCAGCGGCTCCAATGGCGCCGTCACGCATGCTGTATCCACCTCGAGGCGTGCCGCCGATGTACAGCCATCGCCTCTGCAGGCATGGTGGTCTGCAGCGTGTCCCTCTGCATCATCTTCGGAGTCTGGCCGATCCTGCTTGTGGGTTGAACTGTCGGAGGGATATCAAGAGGCCCACGGGACACTGCTGCGTCAGGTCCTCGTGTACTGGGGATGGCTTCATAGCGAGAGCTCGGTCAGCCACTGCGGAGGTCTGGAGCTGCCGATCGGTGCCTCGCCTCGGTCCTCAAGTCCCACACCAAAGTGCCCGAGCCGCAAGCGCGCGCGCGGCAGGAAGCGCAGTGAGACCAGCGCGGCCGGTACGAGCGCGCAGCCTGAACGCACGGACAGGAGAGTCAATAATGGTTTGGTAGTGCTGCTTTGTCCATCGCCACTGCCCATGGAGGAGGCGCTGCGGTGGTGGACGCAGCGCGCACATGTGGAGCACAGCTTTATGCCACCGCTACTGGCCGTCTCCATGTCAGCGGACCCTCAATCGAGTGCTCTAGGGCGTTCTGATCGAGTGCCTAGCGCTTCCCGGGCGGTGCCGACGCCGGAGGAGGAGTACGAGCTGCTCAGGGGCGCGATTCAGCTGGCATCAAGCGTGTACTGCACTGACGCGGCTCGCAGTCTCGCAGTGTCGTGCACCGCCGCCGGCCACGCTGCGCTAGCACAACTCTTGTCGCTGAATCAGGTATTCGATAGCTTGCAGGTCTGCGCCGACACGCTCAGGTCCGCCGCGGGCTTACCTCCCACTTCCTCACTTGTGCAGACGCCCCTGGAAGAGGATGCTGACGTGGGCAGTCTGACCGCGGTCTTGGCTGTTACCGCGCTTGTGCAAGGCGCGGGCAGTGGCAGTGGCAGCGCAACGGAGGGGCGGCGTGCTGCTTCGCTGCAGGCGCGGTGCTTTGCAGAGCTATGCCGGTGGAACGGGTTGGCCGCCGCACTGCAGCGAAAGCCGCGGCGACCGCAGCTCGTTCTCCGCCGCGTTTGTGTGGACCCGCTGCACGGAAACGGTGGCGCATCGAAGAGAAAAAGAACGCTGGTCGGTCCTACTGTATCGCCTTCGGCTTTGCTGGACGCCAGCGAGGGGGTGCTGTCCGCGTCGAGTGTCGCCGGCTCCTCGCTGCTGCCAGAAGAACGGTGTCAGTGGGTCACGTATGGGATGGTGCTGCCCGCCACGCGCAACGAGGACACGTTTGCAAGCAGTGCGCGTCGTGAGGACCGTGCACTGGCGTCGCAGTCACCGCTGGTGGCGCTCGCGCCGGCGCACCTATCCGCTCTCCACCTCTTCGGCCGAGTTCTGTTCACGCCCGACAACTACGCGACAGCGGTGAACGTTGTGGAATCTTACGCACGTGCATCGCAGCGGTGCTTGACGGACTACATCTCCGACTACACCTGCGTCATGACAGGCCCGCTGCGTTATTCTGTGTCGGCAACGATTCGACGCTATTTGCAGGTGCGCGTGCTAGTGGAGCTGGCGCCGTTGCTGGCATTGGTGAGCAACATGACCGCTGCGCAGCCGCTAGCCTCGACGAGGCTCTCCGCTGGTGGCGCTTGCGTTTCACCTCGGAGCACATCGACTTTGTTAGCTCCTGTGGCGCTTTTCGCTCGTTCGAAATGGCGCACTGTCATGCTGAGCTTCTCGTGCACGTGCAATCCCCGCTTATATGAACAGGTGCGTCGCACGGACGATGGCGTGAAGGTGTGCCGCCACGTTGCGGAGCTCTTTCACTACTTCACCACTCAGCAGTTTTCTGTAGTAGGCCGTCAGGCGGTGCAGAGAGAGCAGCCACTGCCGCAGCATCAGGTCCAGAGAGCACCGGCTCGAGTTGACCCGATGCTCTATTCACGGAGTCTCCCACCAGTATCACCGCGTACTACGTCATCAGAGAAGCGGCAGCTGTCACGTCGCAGCCGCACGAGCACGAGCACGAGCACCAGCAGCTCCGACTCGAGCACCAACGGCGTTTTGAGCAGCTTGCCCTTGCCGGCGCCCTACGCGCACTCCTCCGACCTCTGTGCCGATTCAGAGGGGACTGCCCGTAAGCAAGAGAAGCATGAAGCCTCTGGATCGAATAGCACAGACTCCGCATCCTCGGCACGGCCTCCAGCTCGGTGCCGCTCGCTGCGACGCAGCGCGACCGCTGCACTGTCGCCTGCGACACCGAGTAAGGCACCGCGGACAAGGCCTTCGAGGAAGGCACAGCGCTCCTCCACAGCGGCAGCAGCCAATGCTTCGGTGCCCGCCTCAGCAGCGGGCACAAACTTCCACACTCAAGCGCTTCAGTACGCGCTGCAGCTTCTGCAAGAGCGTCTGCGCGACGGCAGCGGAGAGAGGACTGCGGATGGCGGCGCGGCATCCCTTGCAGCAGCAGCCACGGGAGACGGTGGGTTGCTGTTCCGTCCCAGCGGCCCGCCACCACCCGCGCGCGCGCGGAAGCGCACCCGCTCAGAGGGCGCTAGTGCAGGAGAGACAGAGCATGCGCGGGCGTTGCGACTGGTGGAACAGCTGCTGCGCGATCAACTACGCTGACGGCGCTGCAAGGGCACGCGCCTGCGTACGCTCGCGCTTTGCACGCAGATGGAGGGCTTGACAGGCGGCCTTGGAGAGGGGGGGGGATGGGCGGGTGGGGCGAGCCGAGCAGAGTCTTGCCCACGAGAATGCACAGCCTGCACCAGTGCAGCTGATCTTCTTGCCTTGCTCCCATGCAGACACACAAGCGCTTTTATTGTGCACAAGCAGACGGGCAACGCTCATGTGCCGCGCGCGCAGGTCGACCCATCGCCACGAGATGGGCGCCGAGCGTGGCGACTTCAGCTACTAGGATCCAGAAGCGCCATGCACCACTTGGAGCCGGGATGAGCGCCCTTGTTCTCCCCTTGCGTGTCCGACACTGACGGGTGCCATCCTGGTTTTGCACCACGCTCACAAGCAGTCAGATGCGAGCGCTTGTTTCACTTTGACAGAGCTGTGTGACTTGTGCAATGTGTCTTCTGTACTGCTCTCCAACTCATCTGCCCTTCTCGCCCCCGCATACGGGCCTGCCTGCGTCTTCCCTGGGCTGTCTCGTGCGTGTGGATGCGTACTCTTGTGCGGGGAGGACGCTGGCACGCACAGAGGTCATCGCTCGGCAACGCACACGCGCTTGCCTACCGGAGAGCCTAACGGCCTCCCTCTTCCTCGGACGCACAAGCGACGAGCACCCATACGTACACGATGAGGGCGACCCCGACAAGGAGAGAGGCGCAGTGGTCGACGGACGCGAGCGCGTCCGCGACGTGGCTGGCTGGACTCTCTTCCATCGCTTCCCCCTCCCCGCCGCTGCCGTCTGGAACGGCGGGGCGGGCGTATGAGTCGTCGCCGCCGCCTCGAGTTGACGAGCGGTGGCGGCGAGATGCGCAGCCGCAGAGCGACTCGACGAACTTGCGCCGCCCTCCTCATTGGCGAAGTACCGCCGTTTCAGAGCCTTCTTGCACGGGCGGTCTTTAGCCGCATCTAGTGCGGAGCTACAGCCCGCCTTCGCAACAGGCACCACCACCACCACCACCACCGCGGCCCGCCCCCGCTGCACACGTTGTCGGGGGTGTAAGCCACTTACCGTGCACACAGGCGCCACTTCGCTCTGGCGTTGAGGTCATTGTGGGCGGCCATGCGCGCGGTGAATCAGGTCAGCGTAGAGACACACCACCGCCTTATCAATGCGCGGCGAGCGACGTTAGTGCAGCAGCGCATCAGCACTCCAATACCGCCGAGAAAGTCCGCATCACGTCGTGCCTGGCGGATCATACTCCTGCAGCGAGCGCGGGTGTCCTTGGCGATGTGCTACGAGAGTGGCCTTGCAATCTCCACCCCTTCGATACCAAGTCCTTCGCAGAGGCTGTGGAGTGCGGTCGTCAGGCAGCTCTGCTGCACCACGTGAACGAAGGCTTCTTTGACGTGACAGCACAACTTTCCCATGAGGCAGCTGCTAGGGCCGTCGAGGTAGATCGCCACCGGCTCGCTGCGCAGTACAGCACTGAAAGATGCAAGACCGCCGCGGAGGCACACGCGCAGGCGTGCGCGGAGCTTGAGGTTGCTCAGAAAAGGCTGCTTCGCTTGGAGGAGGCGCACCAGAGGCGGTTTGCAACTGCTGCCGCAGTGGAGGCAGATGCTAGGATGCCTGCGGACTCGACCACCACGGCACCAGAAGTCCCCATCGACGCCGTTGCGCTACAGTTGGATGCCGAGATGGCTCAGATGCGATTGCACAGGCAGCGTTACTCGACGCTGTGCACCCGAAAGGCTCGTCTGCAGGCTCAGGTAGACGAGATGAATGCGCAAGGCAAGGATCTGACCTTCCAGCGCCAACGCGAGCAGACACGAAGCGCTCAAGAGCTCGAGCACGCGCTTGCGTTGTCTTCCACCTCATTGCCAGAAATCTCTCGCACTCCCGGTGATCAGGCGCAGCTGCCAGCTGAGGTGCTCGGTGGCGCGTTGCAAGAGCTTTCTGCTTGCATCACGGAGCGCCGCGAGCTGCTGCAGCACCTGCGTGACGGCTCTCACGACTGTCTAAAGCTCCTTGATGCGCTCTTTGCGAAGTGCTCGTTATCCACGGTTGCGGAGCCGGAGGACCATGTAGCATCTCAGAGCGGCAGCCATGCCTCCGATGCCACGGCGGTCATCGCTGGCAGGGGCGAGGCGCCAACGAGATGTGCCGCACGAAATCAAGTTTCTGACTCCGCCGCGACAAGTGCTGCACCTGCCTCGGGCTTGAGGCATGTGAGGGAAGGCATGGCGAAGGCGCACCAGGCACTGTGCCGTGGTGAAGAAAAGGCTCTGGCTGAGATGGAATATTTGTTGCTCCTGCTGCAGCAGTGTGCGCAGCCGCAGCAGCTACAGCAAGGGCGCGGGCGCCTGGCGTGCCGCCGGATGGCCGACTGAGTGCCATGGAGAGCGCGACTCGAACGACGACTTCTGCAACTGCAGCTGGAGATGTACCTGCGCTGGGGATGACGGCGGCAAACCACGTGGCATCTGCGGCAGGTGGCGGATGGGCCGAGCTTGGCCGTTTTTTCACCAAAGAGAGCACGTGAGCAGAGACAGACGAGGGCGCGTGAGGGACACAGCGAGGCGGGGGGAGGGATGGACAGCGACGCAACGGGAGTACACACGCACACACACGCATAAACGCACAGTGCACTGCATGTGGAGCGCTTTAACCCTTCTCATCTGTGTGTTCGTGTGAGTGACTACAGCAGTCTGTTCCGCGTGCGTGCCTGACATCGCCTGCGAGGCTTTGTCTTCTGTTCTTGCTGCAGGCCAACACACACGCAGGCACCAAATGCCTGCGTGGTGTGCAACTCTTGTGTACTCGCTCTTCGCTCATTTCCGATTCCTATTGCGCGCGCATCGCACAGCGTCTGTGTCTGCACGCCCGATGGCCGTCGCTCTGCGCCTCACGCTGTCCAAGGCGGTCGGGGTGCGGCGGCGGACCTCGCGGCGCAAGGGGGGATGGGGTGGTGTGCTAGAAACGAAGAAGAGATGGGCTCTTCGCGATGTATGTGCTGTGCCGTGAGCACACATACGTGGGCATCATGACGCATACGCCCTCACTCGTGCCTGCAGCAACCACCTCCCTCTCTCCTTTTTGCGCACACCGCCTGCCCAACGAGCGCACTGCTTCTTGCATCGCTTCCACTCGCACACCTCCCACACCTCCACTTGCTGCGCGTGTGCGTGTGTCTTCTTTTCCTTATCTTGTCGGCTTGCCTCTTTACCACCGTAAGTGTTGTAGGGACTCGCTCCGCTGCCCCTTTTCCCCACCCTTCCTTGCGTTGATGCCTGTGCGAGTGCTATGCCTGCATGGCGCTCAGCAGACGCGGGAGATCTTCCAGCATCAGCTGAGCCTCTTCCAGGATGACCTCGCCCACATTGCAGAGCTTGTGTTTCTAGAGGCGCCGCATGTGCTACCTTTCATCACAGCGCAAGATGACCTACCCACGCGATCGTGGTGCAGCACGGACGGCAGGGAGGACTACAGCGCTGGGGATGCGTTGGTTGCGACAGCGATGCAGCCCGCCGGCCCAGGCACTGATCTTGCCTTCACCGTCATGCTTGGCTTCTCGCAGGGTGCTTTGATGATTTATCGATACCTGTGGCTGCACACGGCGGACGCCGCGCTGGCTGCGCAGCTGCGCGGTGTCGTCGTGGCCGGCGCGCCAGACCCACGCCGCACGCTCCAGCGCAACGCAGAGAACACACTCTTTCAGTCCGCCTCTGACAGCGCTGCAAGCTCCGCCGCCGGGGTCACGGTTTTTGGAGCACTGCCCTTTCTTCACATCATTGGTAAGAAGGACGCCGTTGTGGCGCCGGAGGAGAGCGCCGCCTTCGCGCAGGTGTGCAGCAGCGCTTCTCATATTCTCTTCCACGAGCACGCGCACAGTATTCCTGCGCTAAAAGAAGTGCGCACGGCGGTGCGAGAGGTGTGCCAGACGGCCTTGCTGAGCTCAGCCAAGTTGGCAGAGACGCTCGAGGCCCGCGCGGAGGAGCTGGAGATGGTCCGCTCCATGTACGAGGAGGAATGTGTTCTGGCCCGCGGCAACGAGACGCTCGTGCGCATTCCGCTCTTCACGGATGCGGGGTCTCTGCTGGCATCCTCTTCTTCACCCGCGGCAGCGTCGCTGGAGGCGTCTGCGGTGCACGCACTAGAGCGCATCAAGGTTTGCTTCCGCGTGCCCTGGAGCTACCCGTCAACGCTGCCGGTGGTGGAGATGGCTGACGGTCCAGCCTGGCACTCGATCAAGTACGAGCGCTGGGCAGCAGACATTGTACTGCGCACGTCAGCCTACCTTGCCGACGAGCTCGGTGCCGAGACGGCTATGCTGCTCCCAGCCTACCTCTACGCCGCTGGGCTGGCACAGGAGAAGTTAGACGTCCTCGTTGATGTCTTCGCCGAGGAGGCGTGTGGCCGCGGCGAGGCTGACGGAGAAGCTGCAGTGTCGCAGCTGGCTGGCCCTTGGGCGGCCGAGGACGAGTTGCACCGGGAAGCGTACATAGCTGAGGCGGAGGCAAAAGCTGCCGAGCTGCTCTTGGCTGAGGCGAGGCGCCCCCGCGGTGACCGCCGTCCAACCGCAGACGTCGGCGAAGATGACGACAGGGATTCGACAGCGAGGAGGCCGAGTCTGCGGCCGCTTCGGCCGCTGGCCGTGGTGGCGGCACCTGCGCGCTGACTATTGGCCTGATCGGCAAGCCCAGCGCTGGCAAGAGCACCTTCTTCAACGCCGTCACGAACCCGGCTGGGGAGAGCGACGCGGCGCGTGTTGCGGCTTTTCCCTTCACCACTATCGAGCCGAACATCGGCGCTGGTCTGGCACCTCTGTACTGCCCATGTGCAACGCTGCGCGCGGCAGCGGTGGCGCGTGCTGGTGACGGTGCCACTGACGTGGCTGCGACGGCTGGCAGTGCGAGGTCGTCTAGCGCCGCCCTTTCCTCCGGCCTTGCTGGTGACCTGTGCGATGCAACTTACGGTCACGCGCGTGCGCTAGGCAGCGACCACTTTCGCCGACATCCGGTGAGGGTGAAGGATGTGGCCGGGCTTGTGCAGGGCGCCTACCAAGGCAAGGGCAAAGGGAACCAGTTCTTGAATGACCTGTGTGACGCTGACGTGCTGGTGCACGTGGTGGACGGCGCGGCCGCGACGGAGGCGGACGGCACGGCGTGCGTGCCCGGCCAGGGCTCCACGATGGAGGACATCGCATGGGTGCGTTCGGAGGTGCACAGCTGGATCTACGACAACCTTCGCGCCAAATGGACGAGCCTTGTGCGGCAGCCGACGAAACTGCGCACCATGTTCAGCGGCTACCGGAGCACTCCGACCTTCGTGGACCGCGTGCTGCGGCGCGTCGGCATTGCCAACGAAATCGCGCTGACAGCCATGCTGCGCACATGGGGGCCACAAGAGCTGCACGCGTTCGTGGCGCTCTACGTTCGTCTTCGCTTTCCAATGATCGTGGCTCTGAACAAGGCAGACCTCTCCACGGCTGCTGACGTGGCAGCGGCGCTGCGCCAGGCTTACCCACACGAGGTATTTGTCCCCATGACGGCGAGGATAGAGTGGCTGGCGCTTCAACTGAGCCGCAAAGGTTACGTTGACTACACTCCTGGTGCGCCATCGCTGAGTCTCAAAGCTGACGGCGGCGAAGGTGCCGACCTGGAGAAGCGCGTGCGTCAGGAGTTGCACGACGTCACCTCCTTCTTCCGCACCACCACTCCCTCACCGGAGCGTCTGTCGTCGTCGGTGCTGCTGCTGACCACCACTGGCGTACAAGATGTGCTGGCCGCGGCGATGGAGGCGTGCGGGGTGATGCTCGTGTACCCTGTCCGCACCTTTCACCCCGTCACCTCGCTCGCCCACTGTCTCACCTTCAAGCTGGGCAGCTCTGTGGAACGGGTGTTCAACGCGCTTGTGCATCTGCAGCTGCTGAAGGGAAAGCTGGCGCGCTTCGAGATGATCGATCTCGCACCTGTGAAGCGGCAGCTGCACCAGCAGCTTTTGGCGTCTCTGGCCACCGCCCCATCGAATGAGGCGTCAATGCCGATGCCAGCGCAGCAGCAGCAGTGCGCCGTGGCACTACCAACGAGCGTGCAGACGCTACGCAAGACGGAGGTGATCAGCTCTTCCGCGGTGCTGGTGCGCATTCTCTCCAACAAGCGCCAGCTTGCCTAGCCGAGGGGGAGGGCTGGGAGAGGGGTACCGTCTCACCTCTCTGAGGTGCAGTTCTACAGACGCGCGTTGTGTAATGCACCTGGCAGCTGCATTTAGCGGCGGGCAGGTGCTCCTTGGGGACTTGGGCTGCGGTGTGCGCTTTCTCCGAAGCACGCCACCTTCCACCTCCTCAACTTCACTCAGTAAGCCGCGCCCCCCCCTCCCCCTTCCGCCTCGCTGTCTCTCTCTGTTTCGCTTCCATGTGCCCATAATCGTACGGCTCTGTCGAGCAACGACGAGTGCCGATCACGCGTGCATACTAAAAGGAAGCAAGCATATAGGGCTTGACATGTGCTGCATGCTGACACTCGCTCGCACACATGTGCACGGACTCTTCCCTTTTCGCACTGCCTGTGCGCGGCGGCTCTTGTGGGGCCGTTCCTCTCTTTCTGCTCTCTCAAGCTGTGTGGCTTGCACAGCACGAGGCAAAGCAGTGCGGGGAGGCGGGTGGGCAGGAAGGCGGCCAGGGCTACAGAGATCTTCGAACGCCGCCTTGTGAGTTTCTGTGTGCGCATGCGCATGTCGGACCCCTTTCCTCCCTCCTCCGCCCAGGCCATGCGATTTCCTTTCCCACTGTTGCGTCCCTCTCCTCTCCGCTTCTTCAACGCACCGCACCCTGCCCTTTCGTCC
>RZOE01000021.1:1240000-1275000 GCA_003992445.1 Leishmania aethiopica
GCGCGCGGTGGCCAAGGCGCTGCAGACGAACGAGGCCCGCATTCTCGAAGCGAATCGGGAAGACATGGCGGCGGCGAAAGCGAACGCCATTGCAGACTCGCTGCTGAGGCGGCTGGAGCTGACGCCGGGCAAGCTGGCCACGCTGATAGAGGGAATCTCGACCTTGGCGGACATGCCGGACCCGATCGGGCAGATTCTCTCTGCTCGTGAGCTGGACAACAACCTGCTGTTGCTGAAGCAGACGGCCCCGATTGGGGTGGTACTAGTTGTATTTGAGTCCCGCCCTGAAAGTCTCCCGCAGATCGCCTCTCTCGCCCTCTGCTCCGGAAACGGGCTTCTTCTCAAGGGTGGGCGCGAGGGGGAGCACTCGAACGCGGTGCTGCATGACTTGATCGTCTCAGCTGTGGAGTCCAGCACACAGGGACGCGTGCCGCGAGGGATAATCGGCCTCGTTACGAATCGCGCTGACGTATACAGCCTTCTGCAGCTGGATACGCACATTGATCTTGTCGTGCCTCGCGGAAGCAACGCGATGGTGCAAAACATCCAGCGCTCCACCCGCATACCGGTGCTGGGTCACGCCGATGGCATCTGCCACGTATACGTGCACAAGGACGCAGATGTGGACGCGGCGCTGGCGGTGGCGATCGATGCGAAGCTGAATTATCCGGCAGCGTGCAACGCGGCAGAAACGCTGCTGCTGCACCGCGATCTTCTTCACTCCCCGGCGCATGGCACCACAGCGGCACAGTTCCTTGTCAATGGCATGACGGAGGCGGGTGTGTCCTTCTACGCCGGCCCGCAGGCCATCGCTGCGGGGCTGGCAAGTGAGCCGGCGGCTTCTCTTCACATGGAGTACGGCGATGCGCACATGACAGTAGAGGTTGTCGACGACTTGGCGGCGGCTATCGCGCACGTGAACCGGCACGGCTCGCACCACACAGACGCCATTCTCACCGTTGACAAGGCTGCCGCAGCGGAGTTTCAGCGGCGGGTCGAGAGCGCCTGTGTGTTCCACAACTGTTCTACTCGCTTCGCTGACGGGTTCAGGTTCGGCCTTGGTGCGGAGGTGGGCATCAGCACCGCCCGCATTCACGCTCGCGGCCCAGTCGGTGTTGAGGGACTGCTGACCCAAAAGTGGGTCTTGAAGCCGATGACATCGTTGCCTCAGGCGACGGAGGACGGCGCCGCTGAAGCTGCGGCCAACGCGCCGTACGCGACGGTGGCGGAGTTCCAGAAGGGACAGCGTGTCTTCACTCACAAGGATGTCACCCGAAAGCTTCAGGATGAGGCCGCAGGGCTGCGATTGCAGGCGTGAGAAGAGACACCGCCGCCGCCGCCGCCGGGCAGCTCGATAGGTTTACCTTTCTCTCTCGTCACGCAACGGGTTGCGAGCGGAGTGGAGAGCGTGACGATCCGATGCTGTGTCGACGCTGGGTGCTGCAGTTTTCGCTTGCCATATCTTTCGCGTCTTGAAGGTGCTTTATTTGTGTATGCCTTTTCAGTTTTTCCTCCTGTAGTGCGTGTGCTTGTGCCCCACAGCCGCGGATACAATGCGGTGCGCGATTCTTGCTTCGCATGCCTGCTGGCAGCCCTCTTGTACGTGTCTTGGTATCTGACGGCGCACCGACACTCAGCCTAGCCAAGCCACTCGTAGGTGAGCACCCGTTGCCTTATCGCCTTATCGTTTCTTCACCATCATTGATTATCACACGCACAAGCGCACACAGCGCTAAGAAAAGCAGAAAGAAAGGAAGTACACCGTGTTGCAGTCGTCCTGCTGGACGCATTGTATGCGCGAATTCATCCCATCCTGATGCGTGCGCCACTCACACGCCAAGAGCAGCAGAGCATGGCCGCTGTGCATCTGAGCTGTCCCCATAAGAGATCTGTGCGCTGCCTTATGCTCATACTGGTGATGATATGCGAATAGGCAGGCTATCCAATGGCGAAGCCGTCGCCACAATCGAGTCGAGCACAACGTACACGGTCTTCAGCCGTAATCGACCCGCGGCTCGCAGGTTGAGCGCGCATGTGCCAGCTTCGTATACCCAACACAATCATGCCTGTAAGTCAACCCCTCCTTCCTGGCTATTTGGCTGCTTCTTCCACCGTCGCTCGGCCTCTCACTCCATGCACGCTCATCGCCTCTGTCCTCATTCGCGTGTCTTTCTCGGTGCTTGCGTGTTCGTTGTCCCCCCCCCTCCCGCCTCAGCGCCTATGACACGCGTGCATGACAATTTGTTTTGATCCTTCCGCAAAGAGCGAGAAAAAAAACAGATCAAGCAGGCAAAGCAGCGGGCATCCTCACGGCTCGATAGCCCCTCCCTCCCTGATCCCTCGGCCCCACCACGCCCACACACAGCAGCAGCACCGGCGCATTCTTTCTTTTCTCCCCCTCCCCGCACCATTACAGACGAACACACGGCACTCGCCGTCGCCCTCCTCGTGCGCGCGTGGATCACCTTCCGCACTCTGCATCCTGTAGCGCCAGCGGCGCCCATTCGTCACGGCCTATTACTCCTCCCCCTCTCTCTTCCTTTGTCTCGCCAAGAGACACGCACGGAAGAGGGAGAGAAGACAGGAGCGGCGGAGCAAACAACAACGGTGAAGGCTTTACGCTCGTGCCGTTCTCTTCGGCGAGCTGCTTGACATGACATCCATGGTACGCCACTACTCTCTTTCCAATCCGCCGCCGGTCGAGGGCGCGCTGGATGGCCGCGAGACGGCGCACGAGGCGGAGATACTGGAGGTGCAAGCGCTCCAGGCAGAGCGTGATGGCGAATGCGGGCGCGGTATACTGCTCATGGAGCGCGCGCTGCAGATTCGCTGCAACCTGGTGAACCGACTGCGCGAGAAATGGACCAGTGCTGCGTCAGGGACGGGTTCGTCGTCGGCCGCCGGCGCTCATCGCGTGTCTGTCTTCGCTAATGCGGACGCGGTGGGTAAAGAAGAGCTTCTGTTGGAGTATCAGGCCCAATGCGGTGAGCTCTACGACGCGGCCGAGCGCCTTGTTGTTCGCTGCAACGGGCTCGGTGTCGAGCACTTTAAGCGAGGCGCGTTCTCGGAAGCCAGCCCACTGCTCGAGTACGCGATGCAGTTAACGGAGGATGGGGCGTACCCGCTATGCGAGGTCGATGAGCGACGGCGGCACTTGCGCGGGGTCACGCTCAACAACCTCGGCTGCATGGAGCGCCGCCGCGGCCACTTCTCCGAGGCACTTCAGTACATGAAGTCGTCGATGGAGATGACCGGGGTCGAGTCACCTGTGGCATACATGAACACCAGCGCTATTCTTATCCAGCTTCGGCTCAGCGACGAGGCGGTGCGCATGGCGGAACGCTCCATCGAGCTGCTTTACCAAACACCCGAGGACCCGTCGCTGCTGGCAGTGGCGCATCACAACCTGGCCATGGCGCTCGAGCCGGTTGATCCGGCACGGTGCTTGGAGGAGTATGCGCTAGCATACCGGACGGCCTGCTCCACGCTGGGCCCGGAGAGCGAGACGAGTCTCTCTATTCAGCGTAGCTGGAGGCGGTATGAGGCGACGCGCGTGCCCCCGGCAATGGGGGCGTTCTTCACGGCTGGTGGTGGCGCTGCTGCATCTCGGCTGCGTGGGCTCGTTGGTGCCGCGCCGACCAGGCATGCATACACTGCACCGCATGGCTTGCCTGCAACGGTGCCGCGCACACACAACGGCAAGAGTGGTGCTGGCTCCCCGATGGACGTGATAGAGCTCTTTCCGCACCCTTTTCTGCCCAGCGCGTCCGTCTCGTCCGCGCCGACGAAGACGCCGCGGGATGTGACGCCGATCTACTGCCCCGCAGCGGTGCCCCGTCGGCCTCTTGCCCCTGGACCGCCCCCAGGCGTAACGGCAACCTCATCCAGTCGCAGTCGTGAGCCACAGTCGCAGCCGCGCCACCAGCAGCAAGAGCAGCACCGACAGCCGCGACGTCAGTATGGGACGGAGAAGGTGATGCGTTCCTCGCCACCAGCCTCCCGCACTGCGGTGGCGGCCCCGCGACCGCCACCCGCCAACCGGGCGAGCGAGCCTGCGGTGGCGGCCCCACGACCGCCACCCACCAACCGGGCCAAGGAGGCTGCGGTGGCAGCCGGCGGCGGCCGCGTCGCCGCTTCAATGACGCCGTCGCCCCCGCCCTCTCGCCAGAGGCAAGCGACCGCCCAGCGGCGCTACTCTCCTACGACACCAGCGCAAGAGTCGTCACGGCAGTCACCGCCGCGTACAGGCACCCGTCAGCAACGCTTGTCGGTGCAAAAGAGTACTGCGGATGCGTGTCTAACCGCTAGCGGGTCACGAAAGCGGGAGAAGAGCACATCCCACTACGCCAATGACCGGCTCACAACGCAGGCATCGTCCACCGCGCTGTCGTCTTCCGTTGCGCAGTCACCAGGACGCGGGCCACGTCTCCCCATAAAGGAGAGCGGCAGCAGCAACCATTCCCTCCCCATGCCACTGCCGCGAAACCTCCCGCCATTGCAGACCGCCGTCGCTGCGGAGCCGCCTGCGGTGGCGCCGAATCCGTCGTACTCCCGCTCGTTGCACGACGCGAAGGCCAATGCGTCGCTTCCGCCCACCTCAGCGTCGCTTTCCTCACGTCGGATCCGCTGACATTTCTGCAGAATCGACTCGAAGTTCTGCTTCAAGACGAAGAAGAGCTAGAGCACAAGTATGTGCAAGCGACAGTGATTCAGCGGTACTACCGCGGTTACCTGGCCCATCGTCGCGTGGCAGCACTCCGAGCTACCCGCGCGAGTATGCGCGGCTTGCCCAGCTGCGCCGCCATATTGCAGCACGTTGCATTCAGCGAGCGTTTCGGCGCCACCGCCGTCACAGCCGTTACCCTCTTGCAGCTGGTCAGCTGGGCCGCTACGCAGCAGCCGGAGGCCGACGCGGTGCTCAGCACCAAGCGGCTACGCAGCTGCAGCGAATTGCGCGCGGTTGGCTGGCACGGCGTCACTACGCGCAGCTGCGCAAGTACACATGTGAGAGTCCAGCCGCCGCGACTCGCATCCAGCGCTGGATTCGCGCACTGCAAGCGCGACGCCACTACGCAGCCTTGCTCGCCGCAAAGGCGCAGCAGGAGGCCGTGGCGCTTGAGCACGAACGTCGTCAGTACGCGGCGACTCGCATTCAAGGCCAGTGGCTCACCCACCTGCAGCGCAGAGCATGCCAGGCGGCCCTGCGCAACCGTATGATGGTCCGTGCCGCCGAGGATGCCCGGTGCCGCATGAGGGCGGCTATCATCATCCAGTCAGCATGGCGAGGGTACCAGGCGCGCCGTCTCTATCAAGACACGTACTCGCGCACCTCCCAGCTACGTACGGCCCGGCTGGAGTACGAGCGCCGTCGTCAGGCTGCTGTGCAGCTTCAGGCATTTGGGCGGATGCTCATAGCCAGGCAGCACGCAACGCCGCTGCTCACGGTCGCCCGCTTCCGAGCAGCGGCTGAGATTCGAACCCGCAGCCACGAAGGGCAGGCCGCTATTAAGATTCAGTGTGCCTACCGCCGCCACGTGGCTCGTCGAGTGTTTGTCACCAAGCGTGCAGCGCGCAAGAACCAGATTAGTCAGGACCTAGTGCAGGTGCACACCACAGCCCTGCAACGTGCGGGACGAGGCTACATGGCGCGGAAAGACGTAGGGACCAAGCTGTCAGTGCTGCAGGCTGAGGCAGAGCGGTACGAGCGTCGTCTGCTGGCTTTGAAGCAGAAAGAGCTGGAGGCTGCACGCGCCGTCGCGCTGGCATCTCAGCTCAATACCTCCGCACTACGCGAATGCGAGGGTGAGCAGCGGTGCATGCTTGCGCGCGCGGAGCAGCAGCAGTGGCACGACATGCTCACACAGTGCAATGCACTCTTAGCGGCGACGAAGGAGACTGAGGTAGAGCAAGAGGCGATGAAGGTGATTTCGTCAGTGGCCTTGCGTGGCTTTTCCCGCATCATCAAGGCGAAGAAGCAGCGAGCCCATCGCCAAGAGGTGCGCGACGCCTACCTCGATCAGTGCGCGGCAGAGGATGCGGCGGCACATAAGGAGGCGAGCGCGCGCGTGATAACTGACTTCATGCGTACAGCCGCCGCGCGCAGCACCTTGCGTAGCCTAGCCAAGACGATGAGCACGTACAACGACGCTCGTGCGATGCAGGAGGAGGATGATAAGACGCCTGCGGCTGCGACGACGGATGAGGCAGCCCCGAAGCGCCCGCTCACGGCGGAGCAGATTGCGGCTGAGCGTGCTGAGCTGGACCGGCTGGAGCGCGAGCTGCTGGCCTCTGAGGCCGCGGCGGCCCCGAAGCGCCCGCTCACGGCGGAGCAGATTGCGGCTGAGCGTGCTGAGCTGGACCGGCTGGAGCGCGAGGAGCTGGCCTCTGAGGCCGCGGCGGCCCCGAAGCGCCCGCTCACGGCGGAGCAGATTGCGGCTGAGCGTGCTGAGCTGGACCGGCTGGAGTGCGAGCTGCTGGCCTCTGAGGCCGCGGCGGCCCCGAAGCGCCCGCTCACGGCGGAGCAGATTGCGGCTGAGCGTGCTGAGCTGGACCGGCTGGAGCGCGAGGAGCTGCTGGCCTCTGAGGCCGCGGCGGCCCCGAAGCGCCCGCTCACGGCGGAGCAGATTGCGGCTGAGCGTGCTGAGCTGGACCGGCTGGAGCGCGAGCTGCTGGCCTCTGAGGCCGCGGCGGCCCCGAAGCGCCCGCTCACGGCGGAGCAGATTGCGGCTGAGCGTGCTGAGCTGGACCGGCTGGAGCGCGAGGAGCTGCTGGGTGAGAGAGATACCACAAGCGCGTACGAGGAAGAGGGACCTCCGGCTGCTGATGAGTCGTTCACTTCGGCAGATGCATCTATTAGTGCCAGTGCTTTGGCAGATGTGATGCTTGCTCGTCTGAAGGCCATCTGGCAGGCCAAGGTGGCGGCAGAGAAGCAGCGCCGCCATCAACGCGAGGAGCTACATCGGGCTATGTTCGAACACAGGCAGCAGCGCATCGCATCCGCCGAAGAGGTAGAGGAGCTTGATCCCTATCGTATTAACCGGGTGCACCTGCAGATGCCCTCTTCGGCTGCGCCGAAGAAGGCCCTCCCGTCGCCTGCAGAGTTGTCCACAGCTATGAGGAATAGGTACCGTCAGGAGCGCGCTGCACAGGAGCTTGCTGCTGTACACTGCATCGAGCGCCACTTCATTGGCTGGGGTGCCCGAAAGCACCTGAAGGCGTTGCTACGCGTGCTGGATGAGTATCTCAGTGCCCTGCAGGACTTTGACCGTCATGAGGGGCCGGTGCTTACCTACGCGCGGCTGCGCGAAGTACTAGCGCGTTACCCAGACTTGCGAACGCGTGTTTCGCAGCTGCCCGTTTCCCTATCCCCTCCTCAACGTGCCGCCATTGAAGACGGCAACTCATCAGCTTCACCAGCAATATCACGAACCTCGAGGGAAACTCTGAAAGGCTTTTCCTGCATCATCAAGGCAAAGAAGCAGCGAGCCCATCGCCAAGAGGTGCGCGACGCCTACCTCGACCAGTGCGCGGCAGAGGATGCGGCGGCACATAAGGAGGCGAGCGCGCGCGTGATAACTGACTTCATGCGTACAGCCGCCGCGCGCAGCACCTTGCGTAGCCTAGCCAAGACGATGAGCACGTACAACGACGCTCGTGCGATGCAGGAGGAGGATGATAAGACGCCTGCGGCTGCGACGACGGATGAGGCAGCCCCGAAGCGCCCGCTCACGGCGGAGCAGATTGCGGCTGAGCGTGCTGAGCTGGACCGGCTGGAGCGCGAGCTGCTGGCCTCTGAGGCCGCGGCGGCCCCGAAGCGCCCGCTCACGGCGGAGCAGATTGCGGCTGAGCGTGCTGAGCTGGACCGGCTGGAGCGCGAGGAGCTGCTGGCCTCTGAGGCCGCGGCGGCCCCGAAGCGCCCGCTCACGGCGGAGCAGATTGCGGCTGAGCGTGCTGAGCTGGACCGGCTGGAGCGCGAGGAGCTGCTGGCCTCTGAGGCCGCGGCGGCCCCGAAGCGCCCGCTCACGGCGGAGCAGATTGCGGCTGAGCGTGCTGAGCTGGACCGGCTGGAGTGCGAGCTGCTGGCCTCTGAGGCCGCGGCGGCCCCGAAGCGCCCGCTCACGGCGGAGCAGATTGCGGCTGAGCGTGCTGAGCTGGACCGGCTGGAGCGCGAGCTGCTGGCCTCTGAGGCCGCGGCGGCCCCGAAGCGCCCGCTCACGGCGGAGCAGATTGCGGCTGAGCGTGCTGAGCTGGACCGGCTGGAGCGCGAGCTGCTGGCCTCTGAGGCCGCGGCGGCCCCGAAGCGCCCGCTCACGGCGGAGCAGATTGCGGCTGAGCGTGCTGAGCTGGACCGGCTGGAGCGCGAGGAGCTGCTGGCCTCTGAGGCCGCGGCGGCCCCGAAGCGCCCGCTCACGGCGGAGCAGATTGCGGCTGAGCGTGCTGAGCTGGACCGGCTGGAGCGCGAGCTGCTGGCCTCTGAGGCCGCGGCGGCCCCGAAGCGCCCGCTCACGGCGGAGCAGATTGCGGCTGAGCGTGCTGAGCTGGACCGGCTGGAGTGCGAGCTGCTGGCCTCTGAGGCCGCGGCGGCCCCGAAGCGCCCGCTCACGGCGGAGCAGATTGCGGCTGAGCGTGCTGAGCTGGACCGGCTGGAGTGCGAGCTGCTGGCCTCTGAGGCCGCGGCGGCCCCGAAGCGCCCGCTCACGGCGGAGCAGATTGCGGCTGAGCGTGCTGAGCTGGACCGGCTGGAGCGCGAGGAGAGAGATGTCGATGCAGGGGAGGTGAAAGCGTGGCAGCCATTGGCGTCGGAGCAGCTGCTCGCAGAAGGTGCAGCGGCTGGCCATCTTGAACGCCGGGAACAAATAGGCTTCGATGGCGGAGCGAGATATCCTCCGCGACGACTGACCGAACAGCAGGTTGTGGTGGAGCGTTGGCCTTGGAGCAGCTGGACGACCTAGAGCAGGTGGCAACGGAGCGCGGAAGGCTGGGCCGACTCAGCTGCGTGGAGCACAACGTGTTGAGTGCAGCTGCTTTTCATGCACAGAGGGTGCAGGAGGAGCGTTGTAGCGCTGATTCTGCGTACACCCCGACGTCGTCATCGGTGAGGCCATTCGAGCAACGGCAGCGGGAAGGCCTCACCAGCAGCGATGCTGGTGGTCGCTTGTGGGTGTTTGCGAAGGCCATCCGAGACAAGAAGGACTTGCTCCAACGGCAAGCTGCCCGTGACGCTTATCTGCAAGAGATGCACAATGAAAATGCCATTGGTACCGACGAAGAGGAGAAGCAGCAGGAGGAGCGCGCACCGACGCCCTCTTCGGGCGCAATTACGTGGCGGCGCTGCAGCAACGAGGTTAGCGGCGACGATAGAGAGATGGTGAACCAGGAGGCGTTGTGCCAGCTGTACCATCAAGAGCGCCGTGCCTTCGCCTCCTCGCTTGTAGGCGGCTTTGTCGATATCATCAAGGCAAAGAAGCAGCGAGCCCATCGCCAAGAGGTGCGCGACGCCTACCTCGACCAGTGCGCGGCAGAGGATGCGGCGGCACATAAGGAGGCGAGCGCGCGCGTGATAACTGACTTCATGCGTACAGCCGCCGCGCGCAGCACCTTGCGTAGCCTAGCCAAGACGATGAGCACGTACAACGACGCTCGTGCGATGCAGGAGGAGGATGATAAGACGCCTGCGGCTGCGACGACGGATGATGGCAGCGGTGAGGGCGCGTACGCAAGCTCTACCGAGTTGTGTGAGCACTCCCCTTTGTCCGCGGCTCTCAGAATCCAGCGCTTCTTCAGGGGCGTGCAGGCAAGGCGTCGAGTGCGAGTACTGCAAGAGGCATACCGTGCCTACCTCGAGGAGGAGCTTGCAGTAGAGGAGTTACTCTACTCAGCGGCGGTTACCATTCAGTGCTTGTACCGCGGCCATCTGGCGCGTCGGCAGGCGACCATGGCCATTGTGCAGCGTGATCTCTGCCTGCTGTCACTCCAGGAAGAGGATTGCTCAGGTGGGGATTCGAAGCGCGAAGAAGAAGGGAGTGATGCGCCCTTGCCAGCAGTTGTATCGTTTTTCGCTTCCTCACCAAAGAGTGTCGCAGGCGGCGGAGCCGAGGCAGCGGCGACTCGCCTCTTTACCCCATGCCGCTCTTCCTCGTCATCCTATACTGGCGTGCGCGAAGTTGCCAGCACAGCCGTCGTGACCGAGGTGAATGAGGCGGACGAGGCAGTGCTGGATCAGTTTTTGCATCGCCCCTGAGCTGCCTCTCTCCATCTTGCGTGGGCAGCACGCCAAGAGCACCCGCACCTCGCCATTCCCGGGTACATAGTGAGAACATCCGCGCGCGATGTGAGGAGACCGCTGCCGTCTGTGCCCGCTTGCGTGCTTTCTTCCTTTCGCGACTCGTATTGTACTGCTATACTGTTGGTGCACTCCACTAGAGGGGAAAGCGAGAGCGATGTGGTCGATGGCGGTGCGCGATGTGTCTGTATTGTGGCTCTCACCGCCGCCGCTCGCAGTATCACCGAGTGCCGAGAGAGTGGCAAACAACACTTCTTGTTGGTTTCCTCTCTCTGTCTCCTTATCTCACAATCACTCTCGTCGGTGGCGTTCTCCTTGGCCGCTTTCTTGAATATGTTTTCTGCTCTCTTCCCGTTGCGGGCATTCTTTTTCTGTCGTTTCCGTGCCCGGTTGCTCTCACCCTTGCGGTTGGTGCGTGTCTGTTGTCTCCGCATTGGGCTTCAGGACGGTTGCTTGTGCTGCGTGTGCGTGTCACAGCCTATATACATGTGCATATGCTGAGGTGTGTATGTATGTATGTGTGTGTGTGTTAACCTTTTTATTCTCGTCTGCCTTTGCTGTTCTTGTTGTTGAGTTATGATGTACAGAACATCAGCAAAGAAGGCCAATGAGCCACTCGCTCGCTTTCTCTCTCTCTTGGTTGGATCGATGTAGCCTGCACATGCCGAGCTTGCGAGGGTACGAGGTCTGCAACGTTCTGCTTGCTTGCTTCTGACTTGGAACGCACAACCATCCCTCACCACCCTCGCTTGCTCGTTTCGGTTGTTCGTGTTTCCGTCATTTTCCTCGTTGTATTTTGATTTTGTTTTTGTGCTCGGATGCTCGTTGATGCTTTTGCCGCGGTTCTCCCCGTCACATCTCTTGCTCTCTTCCGCCTTCTCTCTGGATGCGCCTCATCTACCCCCACCCCCTTCCTCCCACCCGGCTTATTGCCACCTCGATGTACATGGTCGTTCTCTTCGACTTCAACTAGCATGGCTGAGAACAAGAGCGCACGATATTAGATAAGTAGAAAGACGGAGAAACTGCAGCCCCTCCAAAAAAAAAACCACAAGAGGAGAGGTGGTATGGGGAACGTCCCTGCCTCCCTCCCTGTGCACCGCTGTCCCTTCTCTTGCCTATGCTTGCTCTCTCTTTTCTTCATGTTTTTCCCCTCTTTTAGTTTGAGTCCACCATAAACCAGGAGCGGCGAGCTACAACGAAACTGCCAACACAAATAAGGGGAACGGATCGCACTCGATCTCCTCCCAGGATGTGTGTCAGCGCCACCTCTTTCCCCATCCACTCTCGCTCTCTCGCTCGTGTGCATCTGTGAAGTGCCGAGACGAGGGGCGGGAGTGGAGATGAGGAGAGAGCGTGTTTCGCGCTTGGGTGGAAAGCTGCCCCAGTTGAAACTTGCGGAGGACTCTCTGTGCATGTGATAAAAGGCTTCGCATCGCTATGTCCGCGTGCGTGCGTGGGTGAAGGCGTATGCACTCGTCGAGGCCTCTTCGGTATCGCTTGCCTTTCTTATCCTCTTCTTTATGCATCACACACGCACCCAGACGAACTTTCAAGTCGACACATCATAAAGGAAGAGCACATCGCAACAGCAGCTGCTGTGCGAGACGGGAGGAATACGGTCGTGCATCTTCGCGTCTTTCGCGCCTCTGCTTCTCCCCTCGTTGGTTGCAGCCACGCATCCCTGCGTCATCGACACCCACATTGTGCTCACCTGCGTCATCATCTCTTTCGGCGCCATGATCTTCGATCCGTGCGGCGACTTGCTCAAGGATTACAGCGCCTTCTGCGAATCCCTGTGTGTTACGGAGAGGGAGGACGTGTACAGTGCCATTCTTACTCGTGTCGTCGAAGTTCCCCCTTTGCCTGCAGATGAGCTCGAGATGCCTGAAGGGGTCGGCGGTGGTGCTGGGGATGCATTGGACAGGCGCCTGATATCAGCCACTGCGAACACGAAAGGATCGCGTCCGTCGACCAAGACGGCTTCCAAGGAGAAGGAGAAGGCCAGCGCTGGCGGCAAGCACAAGAGCCTTCTCAAGAGCTCGCAGGAGGCTTTGACAAAGCCGGCGGAAGAGGAGACGCCACCCCATCTCCCGGTGACGCCTACCATCACCTACGTCTCACTCCACTACCCCGTCTTCTGCTTGAACCAGCGCGATATGACACCGCTCTCTCGCGCCATTCCACACTGCCCTTCCTTGCTCTCCGTGGAGCTGATCGGGTGCGGGCTGAGCGCGCAGAGCTACATGCAGCTAGTAGAGGCGGTGTATCTCAGCCCGCGTGTCTTGTCTGTAGCAGTGGATTTCAACCAACACATCAGTGGAAGCTCTTACACGCCCCACTCTCTCGAGAAAGGCAGTCACGCGAGTGTGCTCACAAATACGCGAGAGCAGGCTGGGTTCGTGATTGACCCGACTCTGCTGAATGCCGCGTCGCCATCACTCGGCGATGCGCTGGATATGTCAGTCGGCGGCGTCTGCGGCCTCTCCCTCGCTTCGGGAAACCCGCAGGAGCGGCCCTTCAGCTTTAACACAGTCCCTGCAACCCCTCCTAGCGGTACGAGCGCGGCTGACGCGGCGACCAGTGGTGACCGCAACACTTCTCGTGTTGCCAGGGGTAACCCGAAGCCGGCCGTTATGCGCCATTCGAGGCTGTCGCAGAGCGCGGCAGCGGACGCGTCCGTCACCATCTTGGCCGAGGCTCAGCGGGTGGGAGAGGCCGGCGACGAGGACCACGGCGGGGGCAGCTTAGAGCTGTACTTTCACCCCACGCAGTACTGTGGTCTGGATCAGCTGCCCACGCAGCTGGAGCTGCAGCTGAAGGAGGAGACGGAGAAGAAAGGCAAGGTGGATGGCAAGCGGCTGCAGCAGGTACAGTCGCAGCGCGACAGTTTGCGCATCTTCAACCGGCAAAACCGCATGGCAGTTCCGAAATCGTGGGACGGCATCCTCTTCACCGGCATCCGCTTCCTCAGCTTGCGCGGAAACGGCATCGACGACGCTGCCGTAACCCGCATCGTGGATGTGCTAACGCACAATCCCCGCTCGCAGCTCGAATCGCTCAATCTCTGGGGCAACAACATCACCGACCTTGGTGCCACGGCGCTGGCGCAGCTGCTGCGCCATAATCGAGACATCCGCGTCTTAGACGTCGGCCATAATAAGCTGAGCGACACCGGTCTTCTGGAGTTGATCGACACGTTTCGCATGCATCAAGTGTCATCGGTAGAGGAGGTACTTGCGCTGCGGCGTGCCTATTTAACCAGACGAGGCGCGACAGATGAGGAGCGCAAGGCTGCGGGGCAGCCGTTGTTGGCCACCGATATCCCAAGCTATGAAGATCTCTACGCCTACTGGTGGTACACGCAGCAGCAGCTAAACCAGCTGCCGCCGCCGCTTCCACACGCGACCGAACGTAGTGGCGCCGCGGACGCCACATCCCAAGTGTGGAACAACTTGTCTCTCTCTTCCGCTCTTTACATGGCGCCGCCGCCTCCGCCTCCGCCTCCGCAGCGCGATGCATCGCTCAGCCCCAGTTCTTCAAGCGCGAAGCGGGCTTCTTCGTCGAAGAGCAAGTCCATGAGGTCGGAATTGGTTGCTGGAGGCTGCGGTGGCGGGCCAATGGCATCGGCGGCAGCTACACTGTCCTCATCTGCTGCGAGGGCAGCGATGCGTCCTACGGTGGTCTTCGACAGAGACTGCGTGCGGATGTGCCACCTCGCCGAGAATGATCCATCCATCCGCGTACCGGGCAACACGGTACTGGAGGTGCTGAACCTGGAGGAGAACCGCTACGTCACCATCGTCGGCGTGCGCGAGGCTGCGCGACGGCTTGCCCTACGCGAGCCAGCAACGACGGCGGAGATGTTATCCATGGTTGAGGTCCGGGAAGTGCACTCGACGCCGTCACTGTCACCATCTGCGCCGCATTCCGCCGCCAGCTCGAGCATGGAAGGGGTTAGTAAACGTCTCTCCAGCGCCATCCACCGTAGCACAGCCGCTGCCTCGCAGCCGACGCCGACACCGTTGACGGTGATTCACCCACCTGAGCTACACTGCGCCGGGCTTCGGCTGCGGGTGTGCACTGTGAGATGCCACCGAGAGTCTGATCGCAGGACGTGGCGAGAGATGGATGAGATGCAGCAGCACCTGAATGCCTCCCTGGCACAATGGTCCCGCTCTCGTGCCGCTTCGCGCACGCGATGCTCAACATGAAAAGAAGTGCAGGGGGGGGGGGCGGGCGGGCGGGCGGGCGGCGGCGGCGGCGCAAACGAGAAATGTAGAGACTGACCACGCGAACCCGCAGCACTGAGTGCCGGCGATGTATGCCATAGCGCCGTTGCCACTGCTGTCGCCTGCATGCAAACACACACACACACACACACACACACTCGCGCAAGCACCACTTCACCATCGCCCGATGCCCAAAGGGCACCTCTTTTTTTTGATGTGTACTCCCCTCTCTGTTTCCTCGTATCTTCTCTTACCTTGGCGCCATGCTGGGTGGAGGCTTCATTAGCTTGCCTCTGCATATATATGTGCGCGTGCATGCATGTTCACCGAGAACGAGCTCGTGGAGGGGCTCGGCTAGAGTTTTTCGAGCGCTAGACGTCACGCGGCTCGTTGCTCGCTCCAAAGGGTCGCGCCCCCTCTCGTTCTCTTCTCCGTGTGGCGTCGTGTGCCTGAGCGCTGGGTGTTGTGCTCTCTCTAACGGACAAGCGCATCCGTGCGCGAGGTCAGAGCTGCGATGTAATCCGAACAGACAGACAAGCAACGGCGCGAGAGACGAAAGGAGCAGCAATCGTCGTTCTCTTCTCGCGCTTCCCTTTCTACGCGTCATGTGCGTGTGTGCGTCCTCCTCCCTCGCGCCCCTCTCTCTCTGGCTCAGGGATGCCGCTGCTGCAACCACCGGGACTCCACCAAGTGACGTATGCACGGGCTTGGAGAGAGGAGGTGGAGGAGCGAAGAGGCAGAACGCGGCAGTTCAGGAGGGAGACGGAGGGGAGGGAGTGGGAGGGGACCATTGCACCCCCACCGCTTGGAAGCGACTGGACGGAAAATGTGCACGGCGGTGTAGTAAACTGATAAGACCCCATAGAGAGATCGCGGGTTGTCAAGCGCACCTCCCAACCTCTCCCTGTCTTCTACCTTCGTGCTTGACCTGTTTTTTTTTTCCGCAACGGGCCGTCACGGCATTCGCTCTTCCCTCCTTTTCTATCGTCCTCTCTTCGCCCTCCCTCTCCCCCCTCCCCCATCACCACCAACGCATCAGCATACCGCGGGCCGGGGCAGCAGGTAAAAAAGTCATCAAGCGTCCCTCGCACATATTTTATAGGAAGGCGCTGCCCTCCTCTTGCATTCGGTGACACTTAGCCGTAGATCTTTCTTCTTCCTTCACCGGAGTAGTGATAGCAATAGCCAAGGGAGACAACGCAGCTCTCTCTCTCGCTGTGTAGTGTGGGGCGCCAAAAAAGCTGAACGCGTTCGCACGCGTGCGCGCGCATCACACGACTAGAAGTGCTCGTGCGCGCTCAGCCTTTCCCCCTTTTCTTTTCATCTTTCCTTTTCCTTCGGCCAGCGAGCAGCAACCCGCACTTCAGCAGTCGTCCATCAGGCCACTCCTCGGCTCCGCCTTTCTTGTTGTCTCTTCCCTCAACTTTTTCGTCCTGCGATAGACAGGATGTCGTGGCGGGCGCGCTTCACGCCCTGCGTGGGCTCCCTCACAGTGTGGCTGAACCCCAAGGATCCGAACTGCTTCGGCGTGCGCAACTGGTGGCGCAACAATCTGCCGGAGCTGCAGCTGCTGAACCCCTTTTGCACGTTCACAATACAGGAGCTTTCCTTCGGTGAACCGCACATGTACGTCAACTACACGCCAACAGATCAGCGCATGATCCGGCTAGCCGGGGCGACGGAGGAGGAGTGCGAGGAGATCATGGAGGCGTGCATCACGTATGGCATGAACCACGCCATTATCGAGCGTCCGCGCACCGACGACGGCGGCGACTTAGTGAACCAACCAGCCATCACATCCTTTGGCTACACTGAGAGCTTCACCGCGAAGCTGGAGGTGGCACCGCCTGCGGACATAGGTCAGAAGACGACGGAGGGCGTCGATGATCCAGGCCAGAAGCCGCGCCTCTACCCTCGCAACGTGGGCTGCAAACTGATGCCATAGTGAACCGACTCATCCATCCACACACGCGGAAAGAGCAGCCGGGCTGGGCTCCGCCATGACATGTGAGTGCATTGCAGTGCGACGTCTCCACATTCATCACTCGCGTCCGACTTTCTTCCACAGAGCTGTGCCCTTTTTCCCGCCTGAAGCGTGCGTCTGTGGTGCCCTTTCTCCCCCGTTCCTGCTTGCCTGCCTGAGAACCATGTGAAGGAAAGCGACACTGAGGAGGGCGCACCCCAGTCGCTCGGCGACGAGGTGGGAGGGAGGGTGAGCGCTGTGGCGCTGCGGTGCGCAGACTCGCATGTGCTGAGCTGGTCAGCTCCAAGACGAGGACCGAGCAAGCGACACGCCCGTATGCACGCGCGTGCGTGCGAGTATCCGAGAGACGCGGTGGAAAGCGAAGGCGACCACGACGTTAGTGCCGGGCGCGTCTGCGCGCTTCTCTTCTCGTCTCCCCTTTTGGCGTATCACACACCAAGCCCATGCGTCCACCACGTTCAGTGGCGGCAGCACTTTGATCTCTCTTCAACAGCCTTCTCTGTTATTTTGTGGACGGAGCGAAGAAGAAAGAGCCGAAAAAGGAAATGTGCCGCAAGAGAACGCAGACGCACCTCGCCCTTTAGCACCTCTTCAAGCTGCCTGCTTCCATCCACCGCCTCGTCCTGTTTTCATGTCCACAGGCCATGGTACTCGAGTCACTCTGCCCCTCTTTCTCTCTCTACCTGTGCATGTGCGTGGGCGTGCGAGCGCACCACCGCAAACACTTGCAGAGAACGTGCCTGTGTACTTGCGTTTATGAATATGCGTGGCGGAAAAGACGGCTGCGCTGCCAGGCGTATGTGGTGAGCGCAAGTGCGTGCGTGTTGCCATGAAATCCACAGCCTCATTTCAGACGAGTACCCCGATCTCACCATCGAGTGAACTCGACAACGGCTACCCCACCCCCACCCCTTACACACACGCACAAACATACACACAAGCATGCCTCGCTCTCTCTCGACGTATCTCTCTCTCTCTCTCTCCTTGCCCGTCTCTGCCATGGTCTTGCACGCCTTTTTTTTTGATGTGCGGGTGGCGCGAAACCGATGGGTGTGCGCCGATGGACGCGCACGCATGCACACGCGCCACCTCGCCTCCCGCGCTTAAACATATGCGCGCGAGTAAGCTCTGTGTGAAGCGTTGATGGGTCGAGGAATCGTCGAGCGGACACATGCCCTCCTACACACCGTACGTGGCGCACACCAAGAGGGTGACGGCTCGCCTGCGCGCGCGCATGCACAAGCAGTCGTTCACCAACGCTATCCTAGCGTCAACACAAGCGGATCGGACGGATTTGTCGAGAGTAGCGGACGCGCGTCTGCGTGAGTTGATGGCACTCCGCGCGGACCATCAGCGCACATTCGACCCTATTTTCAAGCAGAAAGCGCTGAACCTCTTGCAAACCTTACCGCTCAAGGCCGCGGCGGATGATCCACATTTTTCCTACACGCTGGGCGCGCTGCGGGTGTGCGGGTACTTCAGCGCAACGCAGTCCCCGGCAACCTTCAACTTGCTTAACCACGCGACACGACACACCTTCCTCCTCGACGCGTTCAGCTTCTATCAGCTTTTCCTCGCATTGGAGGAGATGCGTCATCCTCAGACGGCGGAGATACTGTCCATCGTGCTACCCCGTGTGATGGAGGTGGCGACTGACTTCACTGAGGGAGAGGCGCGCCTGCTGCTCGATCTTTACTTCAAACACAACTTGCTTACCAAGGAGCTCAGCGAGAGGCTCGTGGGCGTGATCACAGGCTCGGTGAACGACTTGAGCGGAAAGGATTTGACCAGCGCTGTGTCGGCACTGCCAAACATGGGCTTTGAACAGATTTCGCGCCGATTTCTGGAAGCTGCGACACCGCGCCTTTGCCGCGCGCTGCGAGAGACCACAGAGCAGGTGCAACTTTACAAGGCAACGTACCTGGAGCACGCCGGCCGAGGCGCCGCCGCCTCGGATGCAGCGCGGCCGACGCTGATACACGACGCCGACGGTCAGCCGCCGCCGAACCCCGATATGGAGACACCCACTGAGAGGACCCTGCGACGCAGGAAGGAAGAGGAGTGGCGTCAGTTCCTGATCAATCAAATTCTCGAAGGGATCAGCTTGCACCGAGAGTTGCAGAAAAGCATAGCGTGGCTGTGCTGGGCACCGCACCCACTCCTGAATGAGCTGGTGCGGTGCGCGCTGATCTTCAGCGAACCGCTCCTCGCCGACTCAGCGGAGCAGCTCCCTGCAGCTCTCAAAGATAAGGCAACTGGTGCGAGCGCATCCTCTGGCGCGATATCCTCGGACGGTGAGCTGGCGGCAATCGTGGCGGAACGCGAAAATTATGCGCGAGACCTGCCGCAGGTGCGACGCCGCAGCCTCTGCCACTGCCTGAAAATGCTCCATTTTACGTCTTACAGACACCTCCCTGCCCTCCGCCTCCTCTCCGCGCGAATCGCGGCAACGAAGGATGTCTTGGGCATCGCATCTCCGCTGGTGCTGGCGCGTGAGCTTTCACAGGCTGTAGAGGCCATCGCCTTTTTTTATGCGACAGACTGTGCCCCAGCTGTGACGGCAATAATCGATGACATCCTGGAGCACATCGAGCCTGTCACGAATTCGCCGGCGCTGCTGAATCGTTTTCACGCCCTCTCCACAGAAGAGCTGAAGCTTGTGGAGCGGGTGGTGCTCCGCGTGCTGCTCAGCTGTACGCGGTTTCTCTCCACGCGCATCTCGGAGAAGGCAGAGAAGAGCGCGCTTCAGAGAGCACCTGCGCAGGAGGAGGCGATACGCGCCATCTTGGCCCAAGCCACGGCACTTGCTATCTCGCCCATAACGCGCGCCTACCTTGCGCTCGGGTTGCAGCTCATGCACTCTAGTAAGGCGCATGGAGAGAGGGGCGCCAAACAAGTGCAGTGTTTTACTGGCACCATGCACCTCCTCTATGCGACCACCGTTATTCTGACTGTGTCTGCGCAGGCAGGTGCAGCACCGACGGCGTCGGGTCCGGCCGCACACGAAGTCCTGCGCGCCATCCTTAGGCAGCTCGTGCCGTGGGCGCAGACGATGGCGACGATGCAGGCCGGTGAGATGCCGGAGGAGGCAGCGGTGGAGATGGGGAAGGCGCTGGCCCTGCTTAAGAAGCATCCGGAGATCATGGACACACCGGCCAGGGATACGACGCAGAGAGAGGACAAAGAAGAATAGCGTTGACGCGCGTGCGAGTTTGCTTGCTACTATCTAGGAACTTGGTTTCGTGGTCTCTCTCTGTCACACACACACACACACACACACACACACACACACACACGACTACTATCATGCAGCGCCATTTTGTTGGTGCCCTCCAGAGCCCGCCCACATCTGCGTCTCTCTGTCGCTGTCACCTTCCCTCCCTTCCCCGTGCACGCTGCATCGGCGGACCCCTATGAATGAAAGAAACTGAGAAGGAAAGGACGGCATCTGGCAGTAGGCGCTGCAGGCTTGCCTTGGTGTTTCACTGGCGGTGATCTCTTTGCCCAGCTGCACAAACTCGCCCGCGCATGTAGCCAGAGACATGGCCACTAGGAGATACATGCACGATTTCATGCCATCTCACAAGCAAGCAACCGAAGTCGCGGAGCTGCTTAGGTAGGGTTAGCGGTGGCTGCTGAAGCGAGCACGCTCGAGCTCATGGTAGCTAAAAGACTTGTGCTTGCATATCTCGCTGTTGCTGCTGTTGCGCGAGAACATGACACTTTTTTCTTTGTGTTCTCTGTGATGTAAGCATCTGCTTTGGTTGTGCGTGTGCGCGTCTGATAGGGGACATGCTTTCTCTCTCAGCCTCAGCCGCGGCACAGCGCGCCATCTTCTTCGTGTTGTCCGTGTCTCCCTCGTCCTTCGTCGTCTTCATCTCTCATCGATCCTCCCGGCACCTCGGTACATATCATGTGTGCTGCTCCCGTTCGCGTATTGTGCCTCCCCTCCTTGGTGGCTACGGACACGCGCATCCCATAATGCGTGTGCTTGCCCGCGTATCTTCGCGCCCAGTACGCTGAAATCTCTCCACAGATCGATCCACACGCATACGTACCCTTGCCCGTTCAGCAGCGACAGGCAAGAAGCGATGTTCTCGAATGAGCAACTGATCGGCCCCGACTTCGACGAGGTAGCGTACCTGCGTTATGCTCTTCGTGCCGCCGACCACAGCGCCGAACACGCACGGCTCGAGAGCTGCATCGCTGAGGTGAAGAGGGATATACAGTCCGCTCTCGCCGAGCATGCGGACAGTCTCATCGATCAAGCGAGATGCACCTATAAGACACACCGCGAGGTGACGGCGGTGCGCCAGAGCACGGATTCGCTGCAGAAGGCATCTGGGCGGCTTCGCATTATGATCGAGGAGCCTTACATGCAGCTCCAAAGCCGTGTAAAAGAGTTGGAGGCAACGCAGGAGGTGATGCAGCTGCTCCAGTCAACTCTGCGCTTCCTCTCTCTGACAGCGAGACTACAGGAACAGCTCGCTACCACTTCCTCCGTTGATATCGTGCGCTCCTCGTACACGTTGGAGGAGCTGGAGGAGGTTCTTCAGGATGGCTCGATTCGATCCCTACAGGTGGTCGAGGCGCAGCTGCCCGCGGTGGAGCGGCACGCGACGACGATACGGAGCAAGGCGCACGAGCTGCTTGCCATGACGGAGCTAACAGCGCCACCAAGCGGCAACGGCGGCACCGGGGGCGCTGCTACTGTCACGTCCGCGGCTGCTTCGACGTCTCGCCTCGCACTTCAGGTGAGCACAGGGTTGCAGTGCGCGTATGTATTGCGCATGCTCTCTCGCACCGTGCAGAGCTTCATGACAGAGCGGCGTCGTGAGGTGCTGCGCACCATCATGCGGGAGCTCGATGCACAGGCCATCGAGGAGCACATCTCCAGCGAGTACGATCGTCTTTCCCGCTCTTCGCCCAGCGGACACAGTGGTGCGGTGTCGGAGCAGGCGGCGACGGCGCATGTCGTGCTGCAGCACATCCAGAAGACTCTCTTTATCGCCGTGCAGCATACCCGATGCGTCATTTTACTGTGGCGCCTGCTGCTTCAGCGACGTGACACGCAGACCCAAGAGCTGTACCTGTTCTCCATTGACTCACCGGTGCAGCTCCTTGTTGAGTACTGGTCCACCATCACTGAAAAGCTGCGGGAGCGGCTGAATAGCTTGCAGAAGCGGCACACCATTCGACTTGCCCTGGCGAGTGCTTACCCGCGTTACCACCATCTGGTTGCCAGCTTCCTCAGTCGCACTGACGTAGGGTGTGTGGCAGAGGGCCCGCTGAGTACCGGCGCGCCAGGTGGCGCTGCCCCTGATTCCGTAGGGTCCGCGGTGACGGGTGGGGCTGGCACAGCCGCGGCTCTGCTCTCGATCCACGTCACGCAATGCGGCATGGGTGACTACCTCGACTTGATCGAGGCCGTGGATGCTGCAGTGCGGCGCGGCGTTGCAGGCAATGGAGGAGAGGGCACTCCCTTCAAGACACCTGACAAGTCACCGTCTTCGGCGCACATAGGTACTGTGACTCCACCACGCACAGACACGCAGGACATGCGGCACACGTGGCTGGCACAGGTAACCGACGAGGCACGGGACGCCTTCAGGACGCATGTGCTGGACCGTCATCGCGAGGTCATTAGCGGTGTCTTCTTACGCCTCTCAGCTGTTGTTCCGCCCTCTGCGGCAGCGGCCGGGCAAACCGCCACTGTTGCGCCGGTGGGCATGCAAGGCAGTCGCCGGCCGTCTATTCCGCCTCAGGCGAACGCACTGGACATGGCGGTCTACACGCGTTTGGTGACGCAGGAGGTGCAGATGTTCCGCCAGGATCCGCACACCCTGGATGTGTTGCTCGACTGCGTCTTCTCCACTCTGCGTCAGGTTCGGGCCAAGCTGACTGAGGCGATTAAGAGGTATCCGCTTCCGCCGCTTCCGGCGGTGACGGCTGCGCCGACGCTGACGCAGGTAATGCACCTCTCTATCGCCAACGGCTGCACCACTCTTGCGTACGACTGTGCAGCTGTCCTCGCGATGGTCCCCCACCCGGCTGCTTCACAGACGGCTGGCGGCGGCACTGGGGCGAGGGGTGCCACGGCCACCTCTGATGCCACGAGCGGGGCTCACCGGCACGCTCACCAGGACCCCTACGCGCTGGTGCTGGAGCAGCTGGGCACAAAGCGCATGGAGCTACAGCAGCTCATCGATACATTCCACAACATGAGCGAGCGTTCAACGAAGCCGTTTGCGGACTCGGCGGCGTCGATGCTGCTCCCGACGCTGACGCAGGCTGTCGACAACGTGCTGCGTAACGAGCTGGCACTGTCGTCTGCTGCCGCGATGACGGCAGCGAGTGAAGGGAGAGCGCAAGCGAATCCGGCGATGCCGCTGGGCGGCAGCGGGGGCGGGGACAGCCGCACGGCTCTTGTGCAGCTTCAGTCGCAGTGCCGCCAGTTCACGGATCGCTTCTTCTTCCTGGTCGACGCGCGCACGTCTGGCTGGATGGAAGCCTGTCAGCATGTTACGAACATGATGCTGGCGCGGCTGCTGATTCGGCTTGCCACAACGCCGCCACCGCCAACACTGCGCGGTACGCCACTCGCCACCGCACCTGCCTACGCGCACACGCTGCAGGTGATGATGCCCCTGCTGCTTCAGTTCGTGCAGATGGTCCAGTCTGCCGGGACGGTTGGGCGTATCACCTCCCTCCTGCGCGGTTGCGTGCGCCAAGTGGAGTTGTTTTACGAAACCTGTGGCGGGCTAGGCGGTGCCGGCAGCGGGGACGGCGCATCGGCTGCGGCAGCGCTCCGGGCTGTGGTGATGGAGCGGCTTCGACCGCCAATCCCGTTCTTCTTTGCGAAGTTACTGGTGCTGCAGTACGGCCTCTTTACCACGCCTGCCTCCGCACCGTCAGGGAACTCGCAAGGCGCTGCCGGCCCGCCGCCCTCGCTGGCGCAGCTCGTTTGTCGGAACAGGGCTTGCTGGAGTGCTTGGAAGGGGTGCTGCTTACAGAGAGCTCGGCGAGAGCCACTGCCGCCCCCTCAAATTTGGAGGGGGCTGGGGCTCCGGCTGCTGGCGCCACTGGAGCCGACCGCAAAGGGGAGGTGCTGTCGGCGGTAGATGCGCTTTTTCTTGAAGTTGTCGCCGCAGCACCAAGCGAGTCGGCGGCTTGTCTGCAAGAACTATGGGCGTCGGTTCAAGAGACGTGAAGTATTGCTGCTTCGGCGCCGCCTTCTCGTGGGCTTCACCTTATCCTGTGGGTGCGCGTGTGTGCGAAGTCCCTGCCACACTTGTATGGCGCGTAGAGCTTCTCATGGCTGGCGTGTGCCTGCCTGATAGCGTGGAGTTGTGCGCATGCGTGCGTGTGCTTCTACTGGGCCTCCTTCGCTTTTTCAAGAAAAGCGAAAATGACGTTCTCGACCATCATGGAGTGATGCAGTGTGACGCGTGCTGCTGCCTCTGTGTGGCGGTGGTCGAGTCTGTGGCGCTACATACAGGCGGGCGTCACGAGTGTCTGGGAACAAGCTGCCGGCACCGGTGATGGTGGTGGTGCTGGTGGTGGTGCAGCGAGCGCCTCCTCGTCTTCCGTTCCTCGGACACTCACGCGCCCTTTCATTGCTAACCTGCACACATCAAACAGAGCTGTCACCACGGTTACGTCATCCCGATGATGCGCGGTGAAGCGATTCTTCATCTGCGGCGAGCTTGATCTCCCGTATTGTTGCACGCATCCACCGCCTCTCTATTTCTATTCGACGCATGCGCCTTGCGCTGACGCGCACGCATACATATGCAGCGGCACAGACACATGAAATGACAACCATTCCCATGGCTTCAATACGCATAGCCGCCCTCACCCACCCCCCTCCTCACACGAGCACAAAACGGGCGCCACCCCACGCGAGGTACACGGCATCGGATTTCTCCCGTTTGCCTTCCACGTGTCCGTATTCCACCCACGAACAACTCCGCCAACGTGTACGCGTACACAGCCACAGCTCATCTGCCTGTGCGCCATGCTTCGCCCTCTCCGTCGCTCGACGCAGCGGCACTCCATAACATGGAGACGCTCCGCATCGGGGGTCTGGAGGGCTCGTTGTCATCGTCTTGCATTCCCGTCGGTGTCACAGGGTGGCGTGCCTGGATGGCTTGCCTGCATGCGCACAGCGTGAAACGAGGTGTGCTTCACGCGTCGGGCGATCCGCGAATCTCGCGTAGCGCACCAGGCACCACGCCGAGTCGGACGCCCTCGTAGCAAACACGGCGGCTGTGGAGGCTCTGGCGGGGTAGGGGCACCACCGTGTCAGCGGGCAGCAGGCCACGTGCACCCCATCCTGCCGCTACGAGTCTCCAGCCGTTGGAGGAATCCGAAGTGCGGGCAGGTGCCCGTGCGGGACTGGGCGAGCAGGGTCTCCTGTTGTCTTGCAAGCTCGGCAGCCGTGCTGTTGAGGTGTGCGACAGCTGCCGCGAAGAACCTCCTGTCTCAGCGCGCCGCATCGTGTGGCGCGGTTTCCGGAGATGTCGGCCTGGCGTCGGACACGGGTGACCGGGTCCGCCATCCGTGCAGCTGGCGTCGGCGCCTCTCCGGCATGGCTGTTTTTGCGGTCTTGACCACCCCGTTGGTGTGCACCAAGTCAGAGTGGCCACCGACACGCTGAAATGCGAGGCGCACGCGACGGGCCACCGCAGCGCCAGCATACGTGCCCAGGTCCGTCGCACCAAGCCCTCCTCCACGGTCGCGGGGCCCGTGTCGGGTGCCATGAGGGGGGGGGAGAGGTGGGGGTCCATGGGCAAGGTTCGTGCAGCCCTGTGCGTCGATACTGTTTTGCATGGGTGTATCTTTTCCAGCTCTTGCCCAGTCGCGCTTGCCTCTCACTCTCTCTGCTCCCCTACTCACTTAGTGCCTGGAATCCATCACCAGCATAGGTGACACATGCGTGCTGCGCAAAGTCCCTCATACCTCGCCCAGGGGAGTCGCACAGGCGAAGCAGAACAATACAACGTGGAGCCGCCTCTGAGTAGGTGTGTGCCAAGGCGACGCTGGCAAGTGGGGCGGCACGCGGCCCCGTCTCGCGAGGTGAGGCGGACAGGCAGCGATTGTCTGGCACGAAAAGGATCGCCACGCACGTCTGTTGGTGTGTGTCTGTACGGTGCCTCTGTGATCATTCCGCCACTCGCATTGCACTCTTCGCTCCGTGTCCCTCTCGCCCTCTTTCGAACCATTCGGCTCAAAGCACGCAACTCCCCCTCTCCGCCCTCCCTAACCACGTTGTGTGGCATCTTCACCTGCATGGAACGCAGCAGGCGCTCGCACAAACATCGCTGCGGCGCCTCCTGCACTGACGCTGACACACACACACACACACACACACACGCAGAGAAGAAGCATACACACGGACAGCGGCCCAAATACACTTTCTGTTTCTTCTCCCGCATAATGTCGGAGGTGTTACTCAAGCAACTCAAGCAGGTGCTTGCGCCATGGGAGTCGCTGCCAGACAAGGACAAACTTGACGAGGGTAGCGGAGCGGCGCCCTCTCTGTGGGCGATGTCACTACCGGCCGCGCCGAACTGCGCCTCCTCGACTTCCTCCGTCTCGCCGCAGCTCGCTCCTGTCACCAAGTGCACAAGCGTCGGGTGGCCGTCGGAGGAGGCGGCGGCCGCGTACGTCGCGCACTCCCGCACTGCCACAACAAAATTGGAGCTGGCGCGTGCCGCCTTGGCCCTCTTCTCCTCCAACGCAGGCGTCTACCGGCCGTTTCTGGTAAAGCTCCTTCGGTTCCTTTTCGATCACGTTGATGAGCTTCGCGAGGAGCAAGGTCAGCTGCGGATGGAGTGGTGGATGTGGCAGCAGGGCAGCGGCTCTTCAACCAGGAAGGCAGCGGATGGAGATGGAGGCGGTAGCGGGCTAGTGGTGGCCACGCCGGAGGAGCAGAACGCCGTCGCTGCGGCGTACGAAAAGGTGCGCATGACGGAGGCCCGCATGGCTGCTTTGGTTGAGGAGGCCGCCGTGCAGCGCGACCACTTCAAGTCCCAAATGGGAATGCAGAAGCGCCACCAGCACCACCTGGAGGACCTCGTGTGCCACCAAATCGAGCTCACGCAGACGCTGCTAGACCACCGTCTTCACCAGGACTTCGTCTCAGGCAAGCAAAGCACGGCCGTCACAGCGGTGGCGGCCGTGGCCCACACCCTTCAGGACAGCCGCGGCGTGGCCAGGGCGGGCCTCAGCGACGGTGGCGACGATCACGCTCGCGGCACCCGTGAAGGATCGACTTCCGCAAGGCTCGCTGCAGTCACAACGAGAGACGCATCGGGGCTGGAATGTAGCCATGCATCAATTCGCCCACCAGAGCGGCGAGACGCGGCTTACGTGCAGCGCCTCATCTCCAGGGCTGAGAAGGAGCTGCTGCTGGAGCGCACCGAGGACCAGCTGCGTGACCTGCGCGCCCAGTATGACCGTCTGCAGAACAAAGTCGAATCGCTGCTGAAACTCAACTCTCGCTATGCCCGCCAGTCGGTGGAGCTCTCCGCGCGCCTTAGCATATTGCATGAGCACAACATCGCACTTGCCGCGGACGTGCAGCTGTTCCAGCGTGACTACATAAGGGCCCTGCAACGGGCGGAGCGTCTTCAGCGAGACCTGCAGGTGGCGCGAGGGATCGCACTGACGATGCTGCATGTGCAGTTTGGCCGCCAGCTGGGCGTCGGGGAGGAAGGGAGCGAGGACAAGCAAGGGACGTCGAAGGAGGACAAGATCGTGTTGTGGCAGGCAGGAGCGGCGGCATCGCGCCTCTCGGCGCCGGGCAAGGGTGGCGAAGCGAGGATGCGCTACGCGTTCGAGACGGCTGAGCCGCTCGCGCCTGCGGCCGCCACGGCAGTTGCTGGTCTCGGGGAGACGGCGCCAGCACTGGGCGGCAAGGACACCGGGAACAAAGGGGCGCAAGCGATGCTGGACATGGAGGACCACGCGCAAGAGTCACTGCACCTCGCGCCGTGCAAAGGGCTGCGCAGCCAACTGCAGGAGCTGCTCACAGTGTCTGACCCACAGCACGCCAGCGTCACGGCGCCTCTGCTGCAGAATCTGCACCTGAGGAGTGACACGAGCTTCCAGGGAGGCTGTGGCGACAGCAGCGGCTTTCTCTTCTCTTCCTCTGGTGCGCAGGGGTGGCTGTCGCCGGCATCCGTGCCACAATGGGTACCGCCGTACGGTCTGCGCCCCGACGTTCCGCTGCAGCTACGCAGCCGCAGCTCTGTCCCGCTCTTGCATCTGCACCCTGTCGTGGCCGAGGTCTTTGTGCATGAGTTGCTCTCGCAGCGCCAGGAGTTGCTGTGGTACTCGAAGCAGCAACCGGAGGAGCGCCAGGCGCCCCCGCGAACGGCGGAGGGCAGGGCCTGGGATAGCCGTGGCTCAGGCAAGGCAAGCGCCACGACGGCGACGACCATGTTTATGTCTTTGCAAGAGTACGTTGGGCTGTTTGTGCTCGTGGTGTGGCTGAACAGGCCCGACTACTACACGTATCTTTTGCCGCCCGCGATGCGGCTGACGACGGCCGAGGACGCACGGGCGCGGCGAGGCTCGCGTAACGGAGTTGTGCGCAACACGCCAGCTCCCAGTGCTCCTGCGACGGACGGTGGCGATGCCCCGCAGTCCCGAGACCTCGGGATGGTTCCCGCATCCCTGTGGGACCTGCGACATGCCTTGCACACTGTGCGCCTCGCCGACGACATGGAGCAGCTGCCGGCGGAGGGTCTGCAGCTGACCTACGCACTTGACACGGCTTCTCTGCAGCTGGTGGCCGGCCCCCTCACGTACGCCTACGGTCTCACGTCTCGCGGTGCGCTCTGCGACGTTCTCTTTGACTTGCTTCGAGCCGAGCGGGTCGTCTTTGTGGAGCTGTGCCGTGCGGTGGAGGCGGACATACTCGCAAAGCAAGAGGAGGAGCAGGAGCGATGGGCGGAGGCGCGGAGGCAGGAGAGTCAAATCCACGTTGCAAGGAGCGAGGACCCTCAGCTGCACGCTGCAGACCCGGCTGCAGCAGCGCTTCCGCCACCAAAACCAGGCCCACAGTCGTCGACGCCGCTGCGTGGGTGTATTCCTGCCGTGCAGGTGGCTCGCATTCTACTGGCCATGTACCCTGGCTACCCGGCCACCATCATGGACCAGCTGATCCAGACCGCTGTAAGTGACGGCACGAACGTAGCGGAGAACCCCGTGTATCTCTTCTACGAGGTCCTCCTGCCCTCCCGGATGCTGCCTGGCCCCACGACCGCCTCGATGTCGATCGACCCCTCCATGGCAGTCGGGACATCCTTTGCCTCTCTTTTCTACACCGCTATCTGCGACGATGCCTTGGAATCGATGCAGGTGGTGGAGGACAGCGTGCGAGGCTTTGCGCACGGCCATCCGCACTCGAGCGGCATGTCTGCACTGTCGTCCACCAGTGCCGCCGCAGTGATGTCTGGCGCGTCAACGGCGACGGCACAGCAGCTCACCTCTCTCGCCTTCCTCGGTGTGCCACGTGCAGAGGCGCAGTGCTGGGGGCCGTCCTTGAGGAGTGCCATCTACCGATGGCCTCGTCTGAGCTCCACCATAGTGGACGGACCTCTTGTCGCCTCGGCCGCCTCCGCTGACGACGCTGTCCTTGACGGGGACGCCGGCACGACGCGCGAGATCCCCGCTGTTGTGGACGACGAGTTCACCGCGGCGGCGGCGGCAGGTCGTAGTGACCGCTTTTCTCTGGACTCAGGCGTTGTTCTTCGGGCCGGGACCCCGTCAGTACATCCGATTCAAGACCTTCACAGAGCGGAGGATAGGAAGGCAGCGGCTAAGGTCTCCTCGGTGGCCCGGGTATCAGTGGAGGAGGTCGTGCCTTACCTTCGCCGGCACCTCTTGCTTCGTCGCGGGCTGTATGACTGGGCGACAGGCACAGCAGCCGCGCCGGTCGACATCTCGCCACCGCCTGTCGAGGAGGACGGCCAGGCCGCGCGAAAGACTTTGAAGACAGTCGTAGCAAAGACGGCGATTGAGGCGTCGATCACGAGGACGGAGGGGGCTCAACACTGGTCCGCGGCCCGCAGCGACCTTCTTCGGCACTGGGACGCGCAATGGGCTCAATACAGCGGCAAGACAGCGGGGTCACCCTCGGCTTTCGTAGGGCCGACAGAGCCAGCGGAGTTCCAGCAGATGCTGAAGCAGGTGGACCCGCACCGTACATGTGCGTGGGGCAGTGAGTTGCTGAGCCGCGAGAACCCGCTCATGCACCCCGTGACTTACGACTGGACGCAAGGCGACCCTGTCAGGCTTGAGCCTCCAGCTAGAGAGGAGGGCGACAGCAGCAGTAGCCGCCAATCTGGTAAGAGCAAGAGGCCAAAGAGGGATCGGAGACAGTCGACGGTGGATCGTTAACTCCCCTCGACCGCCTGCTGTGTCGCGCACACACTCTCTATCCCGAGAGGTGCTTGTTTGTCAGCTTTTTTCGTGTGTTGTGCTGTGCTACTCGTCTCGCGTGAGAGGCAGCGCGAGGGGTGGGGGTGGAGATGTACATTATACATGCTCGATGCCCCTCATGTTTTACCGGTGCCCATTTGGAAGCCACTGGAGCGCAGCTGCTCTGCTCTCCGCTTCTTGTTCAGCGTTTCCTTTCGCAACGTCCCGTCTCCATGTCTCTTTTTCCTTCTTCCGCCTCACGACTTGCCTCCTCCCCAAGGCGGCGCTTCTCGCGCACTCGCGACGGCAGACGCGGGCGCCTCTCCTCGCCTTTGCTCCACATGCGCGTGTGGTGTCTTCGAGCACGAGGACTCTCTGCCTCTTTCTTTCTCTTCCCCAGCCACACCTACGCGCACTCGATGCATCACGGCGATGCGCGCGACGCAGCGGCGATAGCGAGACAGTCGATGCCAGCGGGCTTATGTAGCACCACCACCGAGACGTGACTCGTCCTCACCTAATCCGCCCTTCGTCCCGGACTTTTCTGGTCCTCTGCCTTCTCCCCCTATCAACAGCGAATCCGCGATACAATCTGCCTTGCAGGCGATCACGCGTCCGCCTCTGCAGCAGCGCACGCACAAGGGCATTGATCACTGGAGACAGAGCACCCCTTCCACATCAGACGTGTGCTTCCCTCGGCGTGCCTTTCTACCATTCGTTGGCTCTTTCTGCTCCGCCGCTACAGCACATCCCCACGTACTCACCATGGCAGAGGAGAAGATCAAGATCATCGTCGTTGGCTCGGTCAAGAGCGGCAAGACGACTATCACGAACTTTCTGAGCGGCACGCGCGAGACGGCAACGAGCAAATACTACGAGACGAACCCGCTCCGCATTGTGGAGACGGAGATCGAGCTCGACTCCATGAACCTCACCGATCGCCGAGTTGTCTTCTCCGGTGGCGACGCCAAGACGAAGCGGGTACTGGTGCAAATTTGGGACCTCAGCGGCAACAGCAAGCACCAGGCGGGCTGGCCGGCCGTCGCAAACAAGGCAGATGGCATCATCTTTGTCTTCAACCCGGCACTGAAGAACGGTGAGAAAGAGCTGTCGCTGTGGCACAAGACGTTCGCCGTGAACCAGTCGGAGCTGGACGCGCTTGGCAACTTTGCCATCCGGGTCCCTGACAAGCACTGTCTTGTCTTTGCCCATCACTCGACGCCCCCAAACAACGTAGCAGGAGAGGGATTGCCTTCCATGCCGAAGGGCCTAGAGAAAATTAAGGTGCTGGAGACGTCGCTCGACTACCACAGCGACAACTTCAAGGCGGCCTTTGATAAGCTGATTGAGTCCATCGTTGTCGCCCGGATGGAGGCGGAGGAGGATGAGGTCCTTCAACGCGAAGGGCGCATGCACTTCTAGGCCACGATGCCGGCCGACAAGCAAGCACATAGAGCTGCCGCGGCTCTGCAGTCTTTCATCCCTTTTCATTCGATGGGCGGGCAACACTCGCGTTTCCAATCTGCGAACACGCATGTTTAGGCGCATGTGTGCGTGCTTGCGCGTCGGCGTGTTTCGCTGTGTCTTTGATATGCGTGTGATGCGCACAGTGAACCAGCGGCGATGATGTACAGCTTCCTCAGCGACGCAGACGTCCACCTCTTTCTGTCTATCGGTGACTTCTCCGTCCCAAGTCATGTGCTGTCTCGGAGTGCGTCCGTGCTTGGTCGCTTTTTTTTGTTTTCCCTCCTTGTTGTTCCGGTTATTGCGCTCTCGTTGCGTCGCTGCCTCGCTCGCTGACGGCCCTCCTCAGGCCCTTCTCTTACCTGTCTCTTTTCGGTGCCATTCTCCCTCTTTTGCGTCCGCGGCGGCACCAATGAAGCGCACATGATGCGGAGCAACACCTGGGGATACAGTGGAAAGGCAGAGGGCCTTCGGAACCTACTCCCCGGCCAAGCAGACTGAAGGCCTCCTTCCCTTTCGGATGGAAGACAGCGCGCCTCGAGCATTCCGACCTCAGAAGCAACCGCACAATATTTGACACGCAACGCCAACCGCAAGAGTAGCAAAGGCTTCGGGGTCGCGCGCTTTTTCTTTTCGTGCGTATCTGTCAGTTTTACTGTTTATCCAGCCCCTTCCCTGCAGGGCTCGTATGTGCAACGGACTGTTTTGTGCTCTTCTCAGCGCCGCTCTTCTCCTCTTCTTCTCTCACCTTGACCCCGGTGACAGCATGAGCTCAGCGATATCACTGCCGGTGGAGCGTCGCGCAGCTCCGCCCTCTGCGGCTCTACGTCTCGTGGCGTTGCTCTACAATATTGATCGCTTCGCACTCATCTCACATCTCTCCATATCCCTCTCTGCCGTCCGTCTCTCTTCTTTTTCTTTCGGTAATCGCGGTACTTCTCTCGCACGTGACGCCTGCCCTTTCCCACAACCGTCGATTTTTGGCGACATCATCGCTGCTGCTGCTGCCGCCGCTGCCGACATTGCGCACACATCTCACATGCGCGCACGTGACGAAGTGGTTCATAAACAGGAAAAACAACAACAAAAAAAAACAAAGAAAACGGAGCAAGCGAGCGAAGGAACACGCAAGGCAAGCACAAAAACATACGCGAACCCGTCGCAGCAGCAGCAACTGCGAAGAAGAACAACCACGAAAAAAACGAACTCTGCGTCTTCTCCTTCCCTTTCTCCTCCCCCTCAAAGAAGGAAGGAGCAACTTGACGCAAACGGCCGCGCCCGCTCACTCACACACGTACGCCTGCACGTTTCCGGGGCGCGGGGTCGCACACGAGGAGTGATAGACGCATCCATCTCATCAGCACTGCGTCTGTTTTCCACCGCTCCATCCCCCTGCTCGCCCTTCGCCACTCTCCGCCTCGCCTTCGAGTCTCTGGCGTACTTCTGATTGGGCTTTCGCGTAGCTCAGCGTCTTCCGAGAGCGTCTGGGCTTGCTGCTCCTTTTTTTTTATTTCGTATTTCTGTTCAGTCCCGCCCCCTCCCTGCTGCTCCTGTTGTCCCTTTTACTGTTTATTGCTGTGCGTGTGTGTGCAATCTGCCCGCGTATTGGATTCCTTTCGTTTCCTTTACGGTAAAGCGTTTTGTGGTGTCTCATTTCCTTTTTTTTTTCATGGTTTCTTCTCCCCCTTGTTTTCTTTTTTTTTTCGTGTTCTTTGTGGTCGATCTCTCCTCTCGCTCCTCTGTCCCTTCCGTGTCGCTCCTGTCCTGTCCGTCCATCGTGCAGCGCCGTCTCTCCGGGACTTTTCTTTCTCCCCTTTTCTCTCTCTCTCTCTCTACACCTTTCCCGTCGTGGCTTCTGTCTTCTTCTTTCCTTCTTGTGTTTGCGTTTGTGTGATTTTGCCCTCCTCCCCCTCCCGCTCAACAACAAACAGAAACGAACTCACTTCTCTCCCCTCCTTTCGTCTCGTAGGCTGTTGTTCCTCAAAAAAAAAGTTTCTTTTCTTTCTCGCTTCTCTCTCGCTACTTGGATTCCCCCCCTCCCCTCCCCTACGTGTGTTCTTTCCCTCCACCTTTTTTTTTTTTTTTCGGGTCTTCTCTCTTCGTCCTGTTCAGTGTTCTCTCAACACGATACGTGAGCTTCTCTGTCTTTACGTTGTTTTCTGATTTCACTCGTGCTTTTTGACGGCTCGTGGCTCTTTCAGTTGAGGAGAACGTACCTCGCTGAAGGTGTGCGTGGTTTTGTGTGTGTGTGTGTGTGTCTCGCTCTCTATGCCTCTGTGTGTGCCTGAGTCTGTGTTTCATCGACATCCTTCTTGCTTCCTCTCTCCTTCTGTAGCTCTTTCTTTCCTTTTTTCTTGTTGGTCTGTCTTCTTCTTTGTTGGCGTCTGCTCTCGAGTTCCTGTCTTATCTCTCAGCCATCCTTTTCTGTACAGCTGTTGTAGTCGTATATATCTTCTCTCCCCCCTCCCCCGCCTTTTTTTTTTGTTTGCTAACGTCTTCTTGTTCTGCTCTTTTTTTATTTTTCGCGCCCCACCCCCTCTTCCTTCGCTGTCTCCTCCGTCGGTCTGCACATCTGTGTGGGCCTGCACCTCTTTCTGCCTTTGTCTGTCTGTCGCAGGCCCACGCCTCCCTTTCTTGTTGACCAACGACAACAGGACCTGCTTCGCTTCCTTCTCTATTTCTCGGGGCCACTACCGCTGATAGGATTTCGAATAACACCATCTCTCTCTCTCTATAGATTCTGCTTGTCTTTGCGTCTTTGGTTTCACCTTAGTTTTTTTTCTTTGTTTTCGTCCTCTTTTTCCTGCGCTCTGCCCCCTCCCTCCGTCCCTAACACACCCGGCCTCATCTCCTTGTTTGTTTCTGCATCCATTTCGACGCCTTTTTCTCACTCCCTGCTCTGCCACTGCCCGCCGCCTCCCTGCCAGCGTACCTGCTCACAGAAGAGCGAGGAAGCGCAACACCGGTTTTCCTTTCCCGCTTTTTCCACCTCTACGCCGAAGAAGTGTGTCGTGCTAGGACCGAGCACACACACACACACACACACAAGAAAGAAAGAGTATCACGGAAGGCAGACGCCAAACCGCAATTGCGCGTGAGAGTACTTATTCGCGTAAACCTCTCACTCGCAGTTGCGCGGCTGTGTACCCGTGTGGCTTGCCACCTCTACGGCCTTTTTCCCGTCGTTGTCGTTGTCGTTGCTGCCTTTCTTGCGCGGTTTCTGAGAGGACAACCGCCAAGCGAAGCGGAAAGAAGCGACAGCAGAGCACGGCGGCAAGGAGAGCAAGAAAAAAAATCAGAGAGAGGCAGAAACGCGAAGGAAGACGTGACCAAAGAGAGAGAGGCGCGTATTGGGCGCTGACGTTTTACTTCTCTCTCGGGAGGCGCTTGTTCGACACGCAGGGAACACATTGAGTGCTACAGCAGAGCGTCCGGGGTCGACAACGGGAGAAGTGTAGCACGTACGACACGCTGGCTGTACCGGATAAAGGAGAAACCAAAAGAAAAAGGCGTTTAGAAGACAGAGCAGATAGTGCGCAGGCAGACGAGGGTTGTTACCAGCGGGAAACAAAGGAAAAGAAGGCTGTGCGTCAAGGCGCAAGGCAGA